>MU227039.1:1156087-1204087 GCA_018584345.1 Thuja plicata
AAGGACTTAACAGTCTTTTATAATTGAGGTATATCCTAACAGATTACCAAAAAGGTTGACTCATGATAGTAGCATCGGTCTTACCTAAAGCCTATTGATAGTCTAAGAAGGAGGCTGATTCAAGGATAGTAGTAAGATTAGCATAAAGCCTATTGAGAGTCTAGAGGCTGATTCAAGGATGGTAGCGTAGATGCCAGATACTTAGTGACAATCTATGTATAAAAATCCTCTAACAAGGTCGCACTTAACAGTGTGTTTGTAACCTTTAACAGGGTTGGCTCCTAACAGGGCTCACTTCAGAAGAGTGAAAATTTGGGGTACCGGTCCCAGTGGTTTTTCCCTTAACAGGGTTTCCACGTTAAAATCCTTGTGTTATGTGTGTATGGTTTATTACTTTATTGTTTTACATTTCACATATGCATTTATGGATTGATTGGTATACTCTGCATATTTACTGAGTATCGTTAAATAAGTTTTATTGCTTATCAATTATCAAGGAGAAGAAGGACAGACAAGGTAAACCGACAAACAGTCATTTGTTTCAAGTATTACAAAGGCATACATCTTGTAGGGACTTAATAATCTGAGGTGTATTAATTGGTGGATTAAAGTTTAAAGGATAAATTTTTAAGGCCACTGATTCACCCCCCCTCTCAGTTATTACTAACACACTCGTAGTTTCTTTTATTTAGTTGTAGTTGGTTTGGTCTCTTGTCTTCTTTTGGTACCTTTGTCTCTTATTTTAAAATTAAACTTTCCTGTTTTCATAGCTAGTCTTTCTTTTTGTTGTTTTCTATGTCCTTAATTTTTTAGTTATTCTCTTTCTTCAAATTTATCATTTTTTAATGTTTGATTACTTTTATTTTTGTTCTTGTTTTTTGTTCCTTCCTTCTCTTATCTTTTCATGTTTATTATTTTTTTCCCTTTCTTTATATATATATAGTTTTTCTACTTTTTAATTCTTAATTTTATCTCTTAGATATTTTGGTTTAATTTTCTACCTTTAATTCATCAAATTGTCAATTTTGTAATTGTGTATATTTACCTTTCTTAGTCTTCTTCTTTTTTGACTTCTTCCTTTCTTATTCTTTTCATTTTGACTTCTTCCTTTATTATTTTATTCTTGTGTTATTTTACCATAGTAGTTAAGCCTTGTAATTTTATTTTATTTATAATAATTTTTCTCTTTAAATATTTCCTTGTAATGATTAGATTTTTTATACTTTTATTTCTTTTTCTTTGATTTTCATTCTTTATTCTTATTTTATCCTTAGGTTAATTTCTTTTATTTTCTTTATTTTTCATGTTATAAAAGTTTTTAGCTATTGATTTTTTGTTTTTCTTAGTTCACTTAATCTTTTCTTTTGGTCTCTTAGTGCTTGGTTTCTTGCCTCTCCCTTATAAGACCATTCTACAATTTATTTTTTTCATTTTCTTCTTCCTGATGATGAATCATTGAGTGTGATTCAAATCATTTATAAAAAAAATGTACTCAAATTTAACTCAAAAGGAAGTATTCTAATATTATGATTTGTAAAATTAACATAATAAATATGCGCCATTGATGATGAAAAAACTTCACCCAAATATTAAAACATTAAAATATGTTTTATTTAATAATTTAAATTTTGATAAAATGATTCATTTAATTACACATAATATATATTTTTAATGAAGTATGTGGGTAAGGTATAGGTCTCTCTTTGTGAATCACATTGAAAATAAAGTAATAGTGGCACTTTCCCTTTAAATAGTGAGCTAAAAACCAACATGCAACTTATTAATTATAAAACCCATTAATATGGATATAAAAGGATGTAAGATGCAGGTGTTCTCTTTCATGTCTTTAATGGTGTGATTAACATAACTGATGGTCCATTTAGAACACAATGTGACTAATTAGAAAATAGAGACTTCCAAAGATGCGTATGAGAAGGTATATGATGCTTCAAGTGTCAATCTAGTCATTTATAAATTTATTGGCTCTTGCTCCCAAACTATTACAAACAATATCATTATTGAAGAAAATAAACAAGCAATCACAAAATTCCCTTCTCTTATTAGTACATGTCCTTTACATAAAAATTACAAACTAAATATCCAAATAAATTTTTAATATCAATTTTCTAAATTAATAATATGACATAAATATCTATTTATTTGTCCTTCCTTTCGTAATATATTTATTGACATTTAGATAATAATAATAATAATAATTTTTCAAATATTAATGAACGTATTCCACTGTGATTTCACTTAAATATTATTTCATTCAAAATCAAATAGTCAAACTTAATTTTATATCGCATTTAAACTAAAATTGATAAAAAAATTTATTTCTCTTTAATTTTTATATAAAAATATCCTCTTTAATCTATAAAGAAGTATTTTAGTTATATTTTAAAAATAGTCACGTCATTTCCCATTTCAGATTGAAGATGGGATCCAACCAAAGCCCAAAATTTTCAAAATTAAATTGAATGAATTACCAAAAGTATGATGAAAGATAGTCCCTAACTTCCAATTTTGGTCACTTTCAATGTTCTCCAAACATCTTTTTTTATTAGATATCAATATTATTTTATCAAAGGCTAACCATTGGCATCTCAATATTTCAAAATAAAATATTTGAATTTTACAAAGTCAAATCAATGACATTGGAAAATTGTCCTTGGTAGGAGACTAGGCTTCCTCACAATAAAAGCTCTCTAAAAAATGGAGCTTCTTTATTAACATATTCCATTAAAAAATGGCGTGTATGATTTAAAGCCATATCCAAGGAGTGAGAAACAACCAAACTAAACTTCACCCTTTTGAGCTAAATGATTAAGTGGTGGATTTGATGCATTTGGCTTTAAAAGGATATTAGCTATTTGTAGTTATTTGTGGAGGCAAACAGATACAACAAATAGGATACATATAATAATATTTAAAAATGTATGATTAATTACTGAGGTAAATTAATAGAGATTATTAAAAAAACATGTAATTTAAGATATAAGAAATTTATTAGAGCTATATGTTTTAAATCTTGAAAGGTGAATTTCATCATACATTATTCTTATGTCAAAGTTTTGTACGGGAAAATTGATATGAATTTTATATAATAGAATAGTAATGATCAAAATTAAAGGAGATAGTTGAAATCGTAGAAATTAAATATTTAAGATAAGATCATGATAACAACTATGATTTTATCATCAATTGAATCGAATTGAATCTTTAGCACTTGTAGAACTTGTTTCCCTAATAATATCCACAGTAAGATTTTTTTTTTAATGTTTCTAAAGAACACTATAGGGATGTTCTACAAGGATTGAAGTTCAAAGATTCCTTATGCATTATTCAATCTCCAAGGCCTAGTTAAAAATAATATTAAAATAGATAAGAGATGGTAATGGATGTTGTTGTGAGGTTGTAATGAATGCATATTATTCTAATTATTGATATGTATTAAACATTGATGTAATTCAATTAAAGTTACTATCTCAGATTGTGTACTCACAGTGTGTCTTGATAATTAATGTGGCTTGCTTGGTTACCGCAAAAATAATTATTAATGACATTGAAAAAGACTTACCGCTTACTTGCAAAAGGAGAAATATTGTTGGACTTATTTTGTGAATCTTATTTGACAATGTTATAATGTGCAAACCTCTCACAAAACAATGTCTTTAAAGACATAACCCTAGATACACAACTTTAAATTTGTTGTGTTTGGATTGATAACACATAACAATCACAACTTGAAGAGAATTTTCTTGCACCCCATCATCCCATCTAAGGGAATGAAACCACAATTCAAATATTATCAAGGGGAATTAAGTTAGATATGTTCTAAATAGAGAAACGTGACATGATAAAATGACAAATTAGATATTGGGTGAACGAGTTTGTCAAAATAGTCATATTTTCTCTTAATATCATGCATCCAAGGCATTAACCAAAAAAAGGTATTAAATAAGAGGAAAAAATATTATAGTGTGTGATTTTATTCTCTATATGTTAGCTCTGCATTGGCGTGTAATGGCCCCTCTAACATAGGTTGATACATAAACCATTTTTATGATAACTTTCCTACAAAATTTTAATGCATCAAATTATTGAATTTGTATTGTGAAACACTATATGTGTCACTTAGCTCATCAAGTGGATAGAAAATCTAACTCATGCATGTATAGACCCTTAAAATAGTAGGGGATCCTTTTGCATGCACCAGATTCTATAATAACCCTCCCGACAATGATATAATTAGCACAATGGTGGAAAGAGTACCAAGTTGTTCTTGGACTTCAAGTAGTTTAGCTTTAACTATTCTAAAAACTTCTCTTGTGTATTGGGATTGGTAAAATAAATTCCCAATCAATTACGAAATGCTATACTTCTTCCAAAAAAATCAACTTATATGACCCGATTCAAACAAGATGAGGTTAAAAGACAAACACCTAGACATGATGTAGTATGTCATAATGTGCTAGTTGCATATCTCACCCAATGAAGTAAGCTCATGTTGTCATAAAAGTAATTTTTCTCTACAAGTATTAATCTATATTAAATTTTAGAGGTCTACATAGATTTTATTCTCCTCATCTAATGTGGATATTACCAACATAATTGCAGTGTTCAATATCTAAAATAATATTTTATTATCTAACACCATCTTAAGTGAAATTTAGGAAAATGGAAAGAGAAAACAACTATGGGTCCTAACAACTAGGCCTATGTAGGTACCCATGTAATTATAAGCCCCGAATAAAGAGGAAGTGAAATTTTCAAAAGGGAGAAATGAAGTAGCAATAACTAGGCAACCCCTTGATGTGATGTATCTTGCATTAATGGATAAAAAATAATAATACAAGAAAGTTAAGACCCGTGATCCTTGAATAAAATTATTTCCCTTGCAAAGAACTAGACCTATAAGGTGCATTTTATAGGTCTTCCCTATTGAACAAGGTGAATGTTGGAAGAAGCCACAAAAATGCTTGACTTTGAAAACTATGCAATAGCCCCCATGTTAGTGTTGAGTGATCTTGAGCCTAATTGAAAAGGATGGATTCAAGACCATGTGAAGACCAATATGTAATATGTTTCATAGAAATAGTATGTTGATGTGAAATCTTAATGCATACCATGTGGTTATATTTCTCCTTGCACATGGTGTTCTACCACAAAGATTTTTTGGAAGCCCTTAGAGAAGTATCTTTAAAATCTGCAACACAAGTGAAGGTGGGGTCTTAGTGAATTCCATGCAACTACATTACACATACCATAAAATAGTTCCTACTATAAATAATCGTAGTAATCCCTCAATGAAGTTCAAGCTAAAATTTGTAATGTCAATAGGAGGTAGTGGAATGACATTGCATGTATGTGACTATACTACACGATCCATGAAGTAATCACATTTATGGTATAAGTATGAATATAGAGACCATTTGTTATTTCAATATTATCCAAATGTTCAATATTATATAGGAGAACACTAGAGGCTCATGATCTCCAATATTTAACTAGTTTTATAATGCTTACAATAGTGATAAGGTACTTAGTTTTTTGTATGCTCTGTGGTTGTCTATTAAAATCATCATATATGTTTATGTAATCTACATAACAAGTCCATGTAGATAGGGTATTATATGTTTCTCAAGGAAATGATTCTTTATCCATTATTTCTTGGATGAATAGCTCTTTGAATTTAGCGCAACAATAGAATTACTAATGTAATGTGAAATGCCATATTTTCAAATCCTCCATAATGAAACTTTATATTAATGCATGCTTACAAAATGCCCATGTATTAAGCCCCTCTAAAATGAGTACTTGTTATAACTCTTAATAATTTAAGAGGGTTTGTAGTAACACCATCTAAAACCAACTCAATTTAGATATCCTTCTTAAGTATATTGCGTGGCACTTTATTATATAGTGTGATTATAATATCTTTTTTAATGTTTTCTTGTTCATTTACAATGTAAAAAATGAAAGGGAAAGCTAAAAAAATACTCTTAGAAGAAAACTAGTTCAAATAAATAGTGTTATGATATAGTGCTAAAAAATCTTAAACTTTCAAAATAAATGACTTCTTGATTGGAGTCTCATGTTGAATTTATGTGTCTAAATTATAAAATTATAGAAGTCAGCTAAATATATAAGAAGCTAATACTTCTAAAGACACTAGGTGTCACAAGAAAAAAGAAATTACACCATTATGAAGAGCACAAATTTTTAACCCACTTAAAAAAAATCCAAAAAATACCTCTGCATGAACAAGAAAAGATCTTTCAATATTGTCCTTCAAATCTAAATTGGACATGATAAATTGTTACACTAGAAACTATGTGGATTATGGATGTTGTGGGTGATGATAATTTAGTGGTATTATTGGTTGTTTGTTGATGGTTCGATGGTAGAAATAATGTGGAGCATGTAGCGACTTGTTGATGTGGGCGTGCTAAGTGTTAAAAATCTGGTAAAGAGACTATGCGTAAGTTGTTGGATGGTGGGGCTTGAGCAATTTAAAGTTGGGCACTATATTTTCAATGAAAATGATCATTACTTATAGGGGTGTGAGGGATAGATAACCCCTACCCAAAATAATGGTTGTACGAAGGTACTTATCCTTATGTATATTGCTACATAAGAACTCTGTAATTAAAAAAGAAAAAAAAAAAGAGATTTAATTTTTTCCAAAATAAAAATGGTTGAATAGTATTTTGTAAAATTTTGTACTTATGCAATACTAAGTGGGGATGTTGTACAAACTTTGTAGTCAAAATGAAATATCTTTCATTTAAAGTACCCTATTTTTTATTATTTTATATATCAATATATAGGTCTTCATCTATTATAGATGCAATGGTGGTTTAAGTTTTAGTAACTTACTTCCTACAAATTAAAGAAAACCCTTTGTCTAATTTGCAAGCTCTGCATTATTCAATTTAAATAAAATAGTATAAGATCCTATCTAGATTAGTTATTCTAGATATAATATGAGCTCAACATAACTCCATCGTTCACCAAATATGCTTTAAGTTAATATCAAATATGCTTCCATCACCTAAAAAATGACTAGTCATATGACAATATTGTTCAACACCACCAAATTTTGAGAGGTTGGGTGAATTAACATCAATAAAATTTAACTATATTATGTATCAATTATTAAATAGTTAGGTCAGTCTCTTAAGATATGCAATGAAGGAACACACACAAGAACACTAGATTTACATGGAAAACCCAATGAGGGAAAAACTATTGTGATAAATTTAGTCACAATATATGAACAAAAAATTACAATTTTTTAGACTAGAGGCCAAGGAACTCACTATCCCTAATAAACAAATTTGCATAAATCTGCCAAAGAAACACATTGTCCTCTAGAAGACAAAAGGAAATATAATTTTTTTATAGGATCTCTTTATTAATCATTGTAGACTCTATCAATTCATGTAATTTGTGCCCCTTCTCACACTGAATTTATATTTGATCTCTTGATTCACATATATCTTTTTACATATGTTTCTCACATAGTCCTCACACTTACTCACACCTTAATCCATCCATCATATACAAATATATTTTTGTTTACCCATCAAATTTACAAATAAATTGGCCAATGTAACCATCCATACTAAATGTTTTCCACTCCAAGAGATAAAGGGGACCCAATCATATCAAAATACTTCTCCAAAACAAGTCTTCATCAAAGTATATCCATATAACAATCTCTTAATCTGAACCTAAATGTGGCGTGTAAGAACATGATACTCGTTGACCCCAAAACATCCTCTGATGCACATTACACAATGCGAAGCCAAAAACACCATAGTAAGACTATCATTCACCTTTTTAATAATTCTCCAACCTATATTTGGAACCATAGGATCTAAATCCATTCATCACAAATTACTTTGACAGTTAAACACCTTCACAAATAATGATAACAAACTCAAAGAAACATATCTTCACTTGCTGAGAAAATAAACTTAAGATTTTTGAAAAAAAACAATTGCACAAACCATATGTACATGTCCACCAAACTGCACATCCTAAAATTCCAATGTATAGAAATACAAGGCATTCTCCGAGCATGTTCAACCCATTTCTAACACTAGCCTCTTTGTCAACAAATCAAGCAACACCTCTTCTTGTGTAGAATAGTTGGAGACCTAAAAATGTGATAGTTCAACATACTCATAGAAAACCAATTATAGCCAGGACTGCAACCCACCACCACCAAATTATGAAAATAATATTCCCATAGGATCTTCAAATACTATTTTTTCATATTCCATCATATAATACTTCTATCATCCACATATATTAATATGTAAATGTATTAGAATAATATGCATATATGTGTTTCCATTGACGTTTTTTCATTGATGTCAACGTATTTCTCTATTTGAGATAGTGTTCATGTGATGTTTAGAGAGTTGATTGGTTCACTATTGACAACATGTTTAATATTAGTGTATGTGGATGTGTGTTGTGTTTTGGGATGTCTGTAGTTGACTATATTAAAGTTTCTGAGGTTTGATTGAAGATTTGAGTGAGTATGGGTTTCTGTGTTGAGACTGGTATTTTGGGAGTTTAGTGGTGCAATGTGACAATATATGGATCGGTGGAACTTTGTATTGTAATATATTATTATGTGGATCTATGTAGTGTGTTTGGGAATTTGATGTGTTTCCTAAACTCAATTGGTTTTGATATGGAGGACTGCAATCTATTTTTCTTGATTGATAGAGGTTGTTGGTGTTCAGAGGTTTGGTATGATGATGTTGATGATTCCACTAATTCGAGTTAATGTGGATGTTCTTGTTGTAATTTATGATTCTTGTGGATTTTCCTAGATCATGCTCATGTTTTTTTGTTGGTTTAAATTGATCAAGGTGATCACATTTGGTGATTTTCAATTGGCAAGTTCACGTTCTTCATGTTCTTGACCGACTTGGTGTTGTAGCGAGTTGTGGATGACCGAGGCATAATTATTGGAGGTGTTTCATGTTCGAGGAGTGTAATTTTGGTCTAAGCTATGTCTTATCCAACATTGTTTGGTTCACATTAAATATTGTATCATGTATGGGTATAGTTTTGTAATTTAGGGAGTGTGAGTTGAGTCGGCCTTGTTTATTCTTTCAAGGTTGATGAGATGTATCAATGTAATTATATTCATGTGTGGATCATGTGGAAGAGTGTATATGTGTGTGGATATTGATTATATTTTTTAGGCAAAGATATGGTTTGGAAAAGAAAGTTGTACATCAATGGAACTAATTTAGGCTTATTGAAGATGTTATTATCTAGTTCATGATCTATGGATTATTGTCCATGCATTTGTTAGGCAGTGAGCCTTCCCAAGGTAGAAATCCTTTTGTATTTGAGTAGTGATATCTAGGCATTGTTCCTAAATGCATGTGCATCCTCATTGTAATAATCCCAATAATGTATATTTATTTTAACATAGTACATCATCTTGTAAGATCATCCCCACCATGGTTTTTCCCTTCAACGGGTTTCCATGATAAAAATATTGGTGTTATGTGTGCCTGACGTGTTGTGGATTTGTGATTCATTGTTCATTTATTAGATATGAAGTTAAGGATAAATTTTTGTTCAATTTGTGGAGTTATGGACACAAATAATTCACTCCCCAGTTGTGTGATGCCATATTTGCATCAATTGGTATCAGAGCTAGTTCCTCTTTGGGAATCTTAATCACTTGAGGTGATCTAGGATGGAATATTTTAAGAGGATAGTTCAAGATGTGATGGTAAAGATTACACTCTTTGAAAAGGTCGCATGGAATGTAATTTGAGATGCATTGGTGAAGAATATTGGGATATTACCGAGTCATAGTATGTTCCTTCTAAAAATCTTTCTACTAATGCTCCTGATGAGAAGAAGAAAGATGAATATAACATCAGAGATAATGAAGCATTATTGAGCACCTTGACTGATACTGAGATGAAAAATGTTACGGATTTGAAGAATGCTCATGAGATTAGGAAGAAATTGGAGACATTGTATGAAGGTGACACTTATTCAAAGCTATCAAAGTTGCAAATCCTAAAAGGAAAGTATGAGACATTGAGGATGAGAAAAGAATAGAACATTACTACTTACATGCAGAAGGTGAATGAGCTTGTGTGCAGTATCAGATGTGTCGATGGATAGATGGATGAACAAGTGATTGTTGCTAAAGTTCTTATATCTGTACCCCCTTCCTATAAATACAAGGTTGTTGTTAGAGTATCTATTTATCTTCACTTATTAATTAGATCATGTTGATTTAATTCTTAAGTTGTCCATGTACTCTTTTTTCACTTAAGCTGTCTCTTAGGTGCATATAATTAATATTTCATATTAATTATATTGTGCAACCTAGCTTTTCCCCTTTTAGGGTTTTGTTCACCTTTAAGGTTGAACTTTTGTAATTATTGTTTCTTTATTTTGGAAATATATTTTGCTCTCACTTCGCTGAGATTTTCCAACGCTGTGCTTCTGTCTCTGTGGTTCCCATTCAACATCAGGTTATATGCATGCAGGTGTTCTTGGCGTTCTGTGAAGTTGGATTTCTCAACTTCTACATGGTATTAGAGCCACCCTGTCGCTGCCTAGTTTGAAGGTTTTTTGAAGCCGCAATTCGAAGACGACAGCCACAACTTTTCTAGGGTTTTTTTTTATCATTTTTGAAGGAGGCACTATTTTTTGGAGCCGTTTGAGCCAAAACATACTCTGCCATCATGCTCAGAAGGCCTGGGAGAGTTGAAATACATATAAAGTTTGACATTTTTGGTCACAGTGACCTCTGGGAAGTTTTTTGGCCTCCTAGGCCGTATGACACACATTTCGAGAAAAAAATATTAAAAAAATGCATTTTTCTTCATTTTTTAGGACACCCAGAGCGTGCCACCACCGCGCCACCCCGAAGCCACCCCGGCGCCACCCTGGCGGCATCGCAGCCCGGCCCCCCACCGGCGCGTTGCCTAGTGGCCACCGTAGCCGCCCCCGGCGGTGCTGTGCCCGGGAGCCGCCCGGCCACCACCGATGCCGTTGGCCCGCCACCACAGCCTGCAGGTGACGGTGGTGAGGTCACCTTGACGTCAGCCCCTCAAAATTTTTTTTTTCCGGCCAAAATTCAAATTTTCTGGCGCTTTTTTTAATTTTTTCGATGACCGGAAAAATTTTCTGGCGACACCCTCGATGACTGTCAAATTTATTGCCACAGACGGGCGATGACCATTTGACCGTCAAATTTTATCCAGTGATTGGTTTTTTCTAGAGAGTTGTTTTTCGGAGGGGCACTTGGGTTTTCGGTCGTAACTTGAGCATATGGTGTCCATTTTCAAAAAACAAAATATCACCGAAAAGGTGTTTCTGAGCTAGATGTGATGATGGTGGTCTTGATCACTGGTTTGACCATTTAAGGTCCTATTTTTGGTGTTGAAGTAGAGGCTTCATTTTCCTCCATCTCTACATCTGGCGTCCAGGTTTTCTTCTCATTTTTTGTGCTTTTAGTAATTGTTTCTTTGTTGTACGGGGGATAGAATCATACATTATGGGGGGTGATTTTGCTTTCTGTTATTTAATTTTAGAAAATGACCCTTCTACTTCCATCTTTTTCTTCTCTCAATGTCGGACCCCTTTGTGGCCCGGCTGACACCACACAATTACCACACCTAGAAAGCACACATCACTAGGCTACTCATGTCACGTGGCCTATGGTCATGTCTGGATGAACACCAACCTGTCTTGCAGTGTCCTTTTGAGTTTCTTCAACATAGGAATAAAATGGATGAAGCCATGGGCTTGATTGCACTGAACATCTCTGACAACTTCCTTTTTCACCTGGATGGTTTGACCACTCCTAGGGCCATTTGGGGCAAGTTTTCAGATCTGTTTGGCATAGTGAATAATTTTTGGGCACTACAACTTGATGCAGAGCTGACCAGTTTGACTCCTACCAGCTTTCCCACTATGGAGGACTTCCTGATGAAGTTCAAATCTCTGCGCTCAGTTTTGCAGGGATGTGGGAGAAACAAGACAGATGATGAGTGTATCTTCCTGATACTCTCAAAGTTGAGAGGGTAGTATCAGATATTTTATTCTACTTTCTACTCCACCATGGATGCTTTGGGTACTAGATACACCATGCCTTCATTCAAGACATTCTGTGATCGGTTGACACGGGAACAGGAAAAGATCCAACAGATGGATGCTTCTGGCTCTTTTAGCCAAGCATTGGTTTCTCAGTCTTCACAAGGGAAACCAAAGCAGAAAGCCAAACTAAAGAAAGATTTAGTAGGCAATGAGTATTTCTCCAAACCTGCATAGAAAAATGATTCAAAACCTCTAGCTAACCCTTCCAAGAGTAAATCTTCTTCGAAGTCTTCTGAGTCTACCTCCAAGACTAAGAAGAAATCAGTTGAGACCTGTAGTTTTTGTGGAAAGGATGGACATCCTGTTTCTAGGTGCTGGAAACTTTTGGAGGCTTTAGAGGAATCCATGTAGGAGTATCACATTTCAGCTCTTCAGTCTACATCCTCCCCTACAGGGAAAGGTCATGCTCTTACTGCATGAGCTACAACTTTTGGGCCCACCTGGATTCTTGATTTCGGTGCCTCTCACCACATGACTCACACTCAGTAGTTGGTCACCTCACTTGCTCCTTGTGCTACTTCATAGATTACTATTGGGAACTCATCTCATCATTCTATTTTGGGTTCTGGTTCTATTGCATTAGCTGGGGGTTCTCTTCAGGATGTTCTTTTTGTCCCTGACATTTTGACAAACCTATTGTCTATCTATCAGATTTGCCACTCTGGCTCTAGTAAGACAGTTGAGTTCTCACCACATGATGTGGTTATTTAGGACTTACATGATTCTGATTTGATTGTGGCTACTGGGAGTGTTGACACTACATCCTGACTATACAGATTTGATGGATTTGAGTCTTTTGCTGGCATAGGTTCTTTTCTTATAGCACATGCAGATTCAGTGAGCAGACTTTGGCATGAGTGTTTGGGCCATGTGAATTATAGATATCTTCAGCAAATGAGCACACAGGCACTTGTTCTTGGGCTTCCACAGATTACTTGCACTGATGGGGTTTTTCAGGGTTGTGTTCTTGGCAAACAACATAGGGATCCTTGTCCTCACGGATGGGCTACTCGTGCTTTGGCACCATTGGAGTTGATTCATAGTGACCTCATGTCATTTCCCACTCTTTTTTCTGGTTCCAGATATGTGCTTACTTTCATTTATGGCTTCTCCAGGCGCACATGGGTGTACTTTTTGAAGTACAAGTCCGATGTCTTTGATTCATTTTGAGTCTTTAAAACATTTTTGGAGAAGCAATCTAGCCTTTCTATTTTCCGGATATGCACAGATAATGGGGGGGGTATGTGAACCAATATTTTAGGGAATTGTGCTCTGAACATGGTCTTCAGCATCAGTTTTTAGTGCCCTACACCCCTCTGTAGAATGGTGTGGCAGAGAGAAAGAACATAATACTTTGGGAGATGGCTAATTGTATGATACAGTCTAGGTCCATGGATTCGTCCTTTTGGGTAGAGGCAATCAATTGTGCCAACTATATTGAGAATTAGATGCCTCACAAGGCAGTTTGACATATGACCCCTAAGGAGGTTTGGTCTCATGTCAAGCCTGATGTATCTTCATTCTGAGTTTTTGGTAGTGAAGCATGGGCATTTGTGCCTGATGCTCAGAGGAGAGCGATGGAGTGGAAGAGCTAACACCTCATTTTTGTTGGCTACTACAAGGATGTTAAGGCATACAGGTTGTTTGATCCTGATTCTAGAGAGGTCTTGTTTCGACGGGATGTCCAGTTTGATGAGCACCTTCCCGCAGTAGATACCCCACTTCCAGAGTCTACTTCACTTACCACTAATCCCTCATCTCTTCCAGTTTTGTTTCAGGATGATGAGGATGATGATCTTGGTGATCCCCATTTACCTCCACCACAGGATCCTCCATCGATGCCTAGATGGGATCATGTTATAGTTGATGTTGTAGGATCTCTAGCTGGTGACCCTTCCACTTCCTATCACACCTGGTCTCATATTGTGGGTTCCAGTCTTCTAAGTCATGCTATTTGTGGTGAACCTCAGACATTTGCAGCAGCAACAGGACATACTGAGTGGGATAGTTCTATGTAGGAGGAGTATTCTTCTTTGATGAAGAATCACACTTGGGATCTTTGTTCTCTTCCTAAGGGAAGAAAGTTAGTGCGATGCAAGTGGTTGTA
The DNA here is from genome assembly GCA_018584345.1 of Thuja plicata. Classification (NCBI taxonomy): domain Eukaryota; kingdom Viridiplantae; phylum Streptophyta; class Pinopsida; order Cupressales; family Cupressaceae; genus Thuja; species Thuja plicata. The sequence goes on from MU227039.1 coordinate 1,170,360, forward strand.
TCATACAAAGTTTGCTGCTGATGGTTCTATTGATAAGTACAAGGCACGTCTTGTTGTGAAGGGTTTTTCATGGGTTGAGGGTATTGATTACATTGAGACATTTTCCCCTATAGCTAAGATGAACTCTATTCACCTTATCTTATCCCTCGCAGCCTCTCACGGATGGCCCATTTTTTAGATGGATGTGAAGAGTGCGTTCTTGCACGGTGATCTTATTGAGGAGATTTACATGGAGCAACCTCAGGGATTTGTGCAAGATTCCTCCTTGGTTTGCAAACTTCGGCATTCTTTGTATGGTCTCAAATAGGCCCCTCGGGCTTGGTATGAGAAGATGGACTCCTTTATGCTTTCTACAGGATTCACATATTGTCATTCTGATCCTACAGTCTACATTCAACATCTTGAGGATGAGTTTTTGATCCTTGTACTATATGTCGATGATCTTCTCATCATAGGTAGCTCATCTTCTATGATTCAGGATGTTCAACGCGCATTGATGGAGCAATTTGAGATGGAAAACCTTGGTCTATTACACTTCTTTTTGGGTCTGCAGATTGTTCAGTCACCTACTGGGATCTTTGTTTACCAGTAGAAGTATGCTCTTGACATGCTTTGGCACTTTGATATGCTTGAATGCAAGCCTGCTCCCACACCTTTTTAGTCTGGTGTTACTTTGTCTACCTCTTGCACTTCGCCTTTAGTGGATACTACATTGTATTGGAAGTTGGTTGGCAGTTTGTTATACCTGACACACACTCATCCTGATCTCTCCTTTGCAGTTGGTCTAGTCTCTCAGTTCTCCCATGAGCCTCATGAGAGTCATTGGCAAGCTTCCAAGCGTATTTTGAGATACATTCAGGGCACACTTATGTATGGCATTCATTACACATCAGGGGCTCCTCACATTGTTGGCTACACTAACTCAGATTGGGCTGGTGATGTTGATGATCAGAAGTCTACTTCTGGCTTTGTTTTTTGTCTTGGCTCTGGTCCTATCACATGGTTGTGCAAGAAACAAAATGTTCATGTACTTTCATCTACAAAGACTGAGTACAGAGGAGCAGTGCATGCTAGTTAGGAGATTCTCTGGCTTTGATAGTTGATGACTGAGTTTGGCTTTCCTCCTGATCGTCCCACTATTCTATGGTATGATAATCAGAGTGCTATTCACATTTCCTGCAACCCAGTGGAGCATTAGCACACTAAACACATTGAGCTTCATATTCATTTCATCCGTCAGTAGATTCAGGATGGTGTTCTCACTTTGGAGTACATTTCCACTGATGCACAGGTTGATGACATCTTCACCAAACCTTTTGCATCTTCGCACTATCTTCAGTTGCGTTCTATGCTTGGGGTGATGGAAGTTGTCCTTGGGGGGTCTTGTTGAGGCCTTCCTTCCTTCATGTTTTTTCAGCATGTTTTATTTGATCTCTTTTTGGAGAGGGGTTTTTCCCACTGGGTTTTCTCCTTTACCTCTAGTTCATAGAGATTTCCTTGTATTGGGTACCTGATCAGGCCTTGTTGCCAGGACTCTCTTTTCCTACTTTCATAGCTGTGCTAGGTTAGCTTACCTCCTGAGATTTGCTTAAGGGGGGGTGTTAGAGTATCTATTTATCTTCACTTATTAATTAGATCATGTTGATTTAATCATTAAGTTGTATATGTACTCTTTTTTCACTTAAGCTGTCTCTTAGGTGCATATAATTAATATTTCATATTAATTATATTGCGTAACCTAGATTTTCCCCTTTTAGGGTTTCGTTCACCTTTGAGGTTGAACTTTTGTAATTATTGTTTCATTACTTTGGAAATACATTTTTCTCTCACTCCACTGAGATTTTCCAAGGCTGTGCTTCTGTCTTTGTGGTTCCCATTCAGCATCAGGTTATTTGCATGCAAGTGTTCTTGGCGTTCTGTGAAGTTGGATTTCTCAACTTCTATAGTTGTTTCTATTGAGGAGATCAGAACTATGACAAATGTGACAAGAGACATGTTGATTGGTAATATTTTAACCTTTGAAATGAGTAAATTTGGTGATGCCCTTCCTAAAGTTGAATCTTCATTCAAAGATACAATTTCTAAGGAAAACAAGAGATATGATCTAGGAGAAAGTTCTACAAGAGTATCTAGGTATGCAAAAGAGATGGAAGAAGAGTGTAAGCTAGAAGATCTTGAAGCCCTTATTGCGAAGAGATTGCCTAAGGGTTTTGGTAAGTATGAAGGGAAATGGCCTCTTAAATGTTTTTCCTATAGAAACATTGGTATCAAGATGTCCGGATAGAGATCTTAAGCATAAAACTAGAAAATTATAACTTAAATATCAAAAGAAATGTTACTATTGTGCTAATGAAGGTGTGATAGATGATGAATTTGATGAAGGTGTTTCAAAAGATGACGAATGAGTATTTATCATTATCAAGGAGGAAGATGATCCTGATTCAACATGTTGCATGAATGTGGAAAGATATTTGGCTGTACAAGTTGAGGAGAAAGATGAATGGGTGATTGACAATGGATGTTCACATCATATGATTAGAGATAAGAAAAAGTTTGTGATCTTGGAAAGATATGATTGTGGTGTTGTAAGATTCGGTGATGACACTCCTTGTTCAATACATGGTAGAGAATCCATTACTCTTGATGGTAACAATAATACTGATGATGTCTTATATATTGAGGCTCTTAAGCATAATTTGTTGAGTTTTGGATAGTTAGTTGACAAGGGGTATGATCTGAAATTCAAGAATGACAAGTGTAGAGTATTGGGAAGTTCATGAATTTAGATTACATCAGGTAAAAAAACAAAAGGTAATGTATTTCACTCGAATAGTATTGAGAATATATGTTTGATTTCTTAGATTTATGAAATTTGGTTGTGGCATAAGAGGTTGTGTCATGTGAATTTTGATAATATTGTCAAGATAAGTGCTACTCAAGATGTGAGAGATCTTCCTAATTTGTTGAAACCTACTAATGCTATGTGTAAGGAATGTCATATGGGTAAGTAGACTAGATATACTTTCAAGAGAAAAAATCATTCTTCTAAAGGATTGTTAGATCTTGTGCATACCGATTTATGTGGACCATCTAGAACTAGAATTTTTCAAGTTGACAAATATTTCATGTTGTAGATTGATGATTATTCAAGAATGACATGTTTTACTTTCTTGAGGGAGAAATTTGAGGCCTTAGAAAAATTAAAAATATTCAAGGCTATGGTTGAGACAGAGACATGATTGAAGTTGAAGCATTTGAGACTCGACAGAGGTGGTGAATTCACATTCGGTGAGTTTAATGCATTTTGTGAAAAGCATGGGATAAAGAGACATATGTTTACTACGTGGAACCCACAAAAAAATGGTGTGGTAGAGATAAAAAAAACAAAACCATTCTATAAATTGCAAGGATAACGATGATTGAAGGAAATGTTCAACATGCTTATTGCAGAGAAGTTGTGAGTATTACAATTTACATATTGAATTGAGTGTAAATAAATGGTAATATTGGTAAGACTCCTTACAAACTATGGTATGGAAATGTTCCTACTGTGAGATATTTCAAAATTTTTGGATGTAAATTCTATATCATAAGAGATGAAGATTTAGGCAAGTTTGATGTTAGAAGTGATGAAGGAATATTTCTTGGTTATTCAAAAAAAATCAAGGCATAAAAATATCATAATAATAGATTGAGAAAGATAGTTGAGAGTGCAAATGTAAAGGTATATGAAAGAAATCATAGACAGTCTAGATCTTGCGGATATGTTTTAGATGATCAGGTTGACAATATAAATCATGGAATGATGCCTCAAACTTAGAATCAAGTTCAGATTGTTCTGGTGGATCAAGATAAAGAAGAAGAAAAAACACAAGAGTCTCATATTCATGCAAATCCTAAGATTCCCATGCATGTAAGATTGAATCATTCAAAAAATTAGATAATTGGTAATAGAAACAAAGGTGTTCAAACTAGAAGAAAAGTCTCTAAATATAGAGTTGAGTATTTCTTGATTTTAAAGATTGAACTGAAAGATGTTATTGAAGCATGTCAATATGAACATTGGGTGAAAGAAATGAAAGAAGAGTTGAATTAGATTGAGAAGAACAAGACATGGGTTCTTGTTCCCATACCTAAGGGTAAGAATATGATTGGAACTAAATGGGTCTTTCAAAAAAATTAATGAAGATGGTGAAGTGATCATAAATAAGGCAAGACTTGTTTGTAAAGGATATTCACAAATGGAAGGTATTGAACTTGAGGATACTTTTGCTCCTGTGACTAGAATTGAAGCTGTGAGATTATTTCTTTCTTATGATGCTTAACAAAAATTTCAAAGTATATCAGATGGATGTCAAAAATTTTATTTTTGAATGGTGAGTTAGAAGAAGTGTACATAGAGAAACCATATGGATTAACATTTTCTGATCATAGAGATATGGTTTTTCAGGTGAAGAATTTTTTGTATGGAGTGAAGAAAGCCCCTAGAGCTCGGTATGAGAGATTGGATAATTATCTATTGAAGCTTGGATTTAACAAATATACTATTAAGAGTAATTTATATTTCAAGATTGATCATGATAATATTTTGATTGTTGAATTTTTTTTTGATGATATGAAGGAATGACAAGTTGAGCAAAGAGTTTTCTAGTGAAATGCAAAATGAATTTGATATGTCTATGATTGGAGAGATGAAATTCTTTCTTGGATTGCAAAACGCACATTTAGATAATGAAATATTTATATCTCATTCCAAGTATGTGAGAGAATTGTTGAAGAAATTTGGTATGGAATATTCAAAGGTAGTTGGTACTCCTATGGTGATTGGATGCAAGTTGACAAAGGATAATGATTCTCCGAAGACAAATCAGACTAGATATAGATCTATGATTGGTTGATTAATTTATTTGACTCATACCATAATTTATATTATGAGTTTTTTATTTACTGTTGCTAAATTTCAAGAAGATCCTAAGGAACCTAATGTTAATGTTGTTAAAAGAATATTTAAATATTTGAAAGAGATAGATGATTATGGTTAATGATATCCTAAAGATGATGATTTTACCTTGAGTGCTTTTACTGGTGTTGATTGGGTAGGAAATGTGGATGAAATAAAGAGTACTTGTGATGGTTCATTTTTCCTGGGTAAGAGATTGGTTTCATGGTTGAGCAAAAAGAAAAATTGTATTTAACAATCTACTACAAAGGCAGAATATGTTGTTGTTGCAATCTATTGGCATATCTCATACAATGATAGTAAGTGTGTTTTGATGATGACATAGTTGCTAGAATAGGAAAAACCCTATTCTCCCAAGAACACCTACATGCAGACCTGTCACATGGAAGAAGAAAAATACAGAAGACTGGAGAAACTATGGAGGCCAAAAAGCCAGAGGAGACATCATATGCAAAAGAAAACAATATATTAACAATATGTTTCTAGATTACAATGAGATGTGAAAAAAATCCTTATGAAAAACAAAGAGGTGAATCCTTATAAAAGGAATCACGAAACCCTAAAAGGGAAAACCTAAGGTTAGCTTAAGCAACTAGAGTGAATAGGTGAGTTAGTAATTAGATCATAATGATTTAATTAATAACCTGAAGGACTATTACTCTAATAACCACCCTTAAGATAAGCTTAGGGAGAAGCAAAAACCTAGGAGACTACTGCAGAAAGCAGGAAAGAAGGGTCCCGACAACAAGGCCTGATCAGCTACCCAAGTACAAGAAATAAACTAGATGAAGGAAACTAAGCCTCCAATCTAGGAAAAGTCCCAAAGAAAGGAACAAGAAAGAGCAAGAAGAATCTCTGAAGCATGAAGCTGTAAACACTGTCAGAAGTAACTGCTAGAACCCCCACTGAAAAAGTGCATGACCAGGTAGAGAAGACAAAGTCTGAAGAGATGATCAATCGAACCTGGGAAGAAATAGAACCAACAGGAGAACCCCCCCCATAATGCTGAACAAGGAGAGGGGTGACAAGAACACTGAAATGCAATGGCAGAAATATCTACAAAAAGCAGAATCAGGAACACCAATAGTGCAATAGAAGTACAAGCACAAGATAAAGGGCAGTGTTACCGACACATAGCATAGGATAATGTCATGGAAGGTATGCTCACTTGACAAAGGTGGATGAGGACAAAACTACAAAACATTATAACCCCCCATGGCACTTTATAACTGAGTGCGAGTACAAACAACACACAAGGTGCTCGACATCCCAGATATGCAGAAGTAGACACTTTATCTTAGTGCATTTATAGAAAGGAAAATGCTACAAAAGATAAGCATACAAGCTCAGAAGTCAGAAAGAAGAGTGAGCCAGAAGGTCAGAAGAAGAGATCCCAGGACCTGTAGAACCCAAGTAATCTACCAGAGGGCGAAAGAGAAAAACTCAGAGGAGAGAGAACCTAGAGAAGAATCTGAAAAAAGACCCCTGCAACTAAAAAGTTCACTGAACCAGCTTTTTGACGATATTTGGTTTGCAAAAAATGGAGTCCAGATGAGCAAGATATAGCTCCTAGAAGGCAAAAAATAGACATCGGACTTGGATAGAAAAAACACTATCAAAATGATAGAACCAAAAACCTCAACCTCCATCATCAAAAATTTTTCAGAAAGAGATTTCTGACGGTATATGGAAGTTAGAAAAATACCCCCGTATGCTCAAGATAGAGCGGAAACAGTGCCAGGGGGTAAAAAAGGCACCAAAAACAAGGTTTAAGTCCCTGGGGCTGAAAAAATCACTGGCCCCTGGGTGCCATATGACCACTGTAGGGGGCTAGGGTAGAGCCCTCGGTCACCCATGTGACCGCTCGCTGGGCTAAAAGGGGCCGCAGGTTTTAAAAAAACTGCCGGGCGGCGGGAACTAGGCGGAGCAGCGGTGCCAGCGGAGTGGGGGGCCGTTAGGGCTGGTGGCCGGTGGTGGTAGTGTGCAGGGCGGTGGGGTTCAGTGGTAGCGGAGTGGGCCGTGGGTGCTGGCCAGTGGCGGTGGAGCACCAGTGGTGCGGCGACGGCCGATTTGAAAAATGTACTGCCTGCGTTAAGTAAATGCATAAAAAACATTAAAAATAAGTGTTTTTTTAAAAAAATTTCTCGGTTTCCATGCCCGTACAACATTGGAAACCAAATTTTTTTTCCCTTGGAGGCAAGTTATCCAAAATGGACAAACTTTATATGGATTCTGGGGTTTTTGGGCGCTCTGAGAGACTATTACTCTAACAATAGTGATTTGATTACAGGATGATCAAATATTATATTGTCATTGATGTCAACTATTGACTCTGTGTTCTTAGTATTTTGTCAAGCATATTTGTGATGAATGACGAGTTTCAGTGACTTTCATTGGTTGCTATCCATAGGGGAGACTTAGGTATGTCTCTAGATTTCAAATGCATGAACGCTACTATTGAAGTAAGTTTATGTAAGAGTTGTAATTGAATGGTGTATAACAGTACAACTTCTAGAATAATTAATGATAGGTGATATATGATTACAATGTCTTGTCAAATATCTGATCTACCTTGTGGCATGGTCACATGATATGGTGGTTAACAGTCTTCAGATGCTACACTTGCAATCACAAATACTTTGAGTAACCGAGGGAAATGATAAGTGATCGGTGAGAAGAGATAGTGTTACTCAATAGGATAAGTGTTTGTGTTCTTGAGCTACTGATGGTAGATCTTGTATTGGTGATCGGTATCGATGTGAAAGTGATTAATGATGAATGAGTCACAATCTAGTGATGTGTATTCATGATTAGAGGTGATGATCTAGCATCACATTGTTATATGTTATATTGTGGAGAAGATTCTAGAGGAAGTTTGTGTATGGTCAAAATGTGTTTGAGTTTTTGGCTCAATTTCATATGTAAATTATTGTGTAGGCCGACATGGTCTTGGAAATATATTTTGTACATTTAATTTTGTTTTTTGTACATTGTATTTGAGAAGAATGCTTTGTAACTTTGTCTTAGGGTTTGATTAAGGTGGTGGACTTAATAGTTCAGTATATAATGGTTGAATTTGAATGCAAAATGTGCTGATCATGTGTTGAGAAAGTGTGGTGTAAGGTGCATGTTGCGATCAAGCCAGGGAAGAGTTAAGTATGTTCAGAAGAGATTGTGTGCTTCAGTGGATCTGATCAAGTAGAGGTAGTGCTATTTTTCATATCATTGTTGTTTATGTTGTTGTTGTTGTTGTTTCCTAACAGTTGTAATAGGTGAAATCCCCTAATAGGGTAGATCCTAACATATATTTATTGTAAATCCTTTAACAAGGTGACACATTAGCTTGTGTTTTAAGTCCTTTAACAAGGATACTCTTAACAGGGTAAAGCTTCTAACAAGCCTAAGGTAAATCCCTTGACCTAGTAGCACCTAACAATGTTTTTGTAAACTCCTAACAAGATTAAGCTCCTCATAGGGCATACTTTAGAAGAGTACATCATTTTAGTGGATACTAATCCCCACCATGGTTTTTTCCCTATTTGGGTTTCCATGAGATAAATCTATGTGTCAAATTTGTGAATGATCTTGGATGTATATGATTTTCATTTTCTTCTATTAAGGTTAATCTTGTGAATAGTGATTAAATTTTAAGTGATTTTAAAGTTGGTTTATTTGGTAGATTATTGATTCACCCCCCCCCTCTCAGTAATATGATCTCAGATCTAACACAATCAATTATACTCAAGTGGTTTGGATGAAGTAGATGCTGAAAGATAACATAGTAGAGTATGATGAGCTTATTGCTATCTACTATGGAAATTCAAGTGTTGTAAACATTTCTAAGAAGCCAGTGTTACATTCAAAGACAAAGCATATATCTATCAAGTTTCACTTTTTTAGAGAGAAGGTTAATGAGAAAGAAGTCAGATTAGAGTATGTGCCTACAAAGGAACAGATAATAGATATTTTCACAAAGCCTTTGCCTAGGACACTTTTGAGTATCTCATAGTTAAGTTAGGGCTGATTTCCCCTCTTGATCATAAATAAGGTACATTGGTTTGTATCAGTCTAGTAGATTTTACAAAGATATCTTATGTTCTGGATTGGTGTTTGGTGACTACTACTCAGGGCGAGTAGTCAGTCTTGAGTTTTATGAGACACATGTTCAGATTTGTGGAGATTTTTGGCCCATATTGTTAAGTGCATATATGTTCCTTTTCCATTAATGTCAAAGAGGTAGATATGTTCATGTGAAAAACTAGAGGGTAAAAGGTTTTAGTAAGGGGAGATTGTTGGTAAAGATGATTTCTCTAAAATTGATTATTTTTCACATCATATGTTACCATCAATGCCAAAGGGGGATATTGTTAGAATAATATACATATGTGTGTTGCCATTGATGTTTTTTTCATTGATGTCAACATATTTCTCTTTGTGAGATAGTGTTCCTGTGATGTTTAGATATTTTATGGTTCAATATTTATAGTGTGTTGAAGTACATTGTATGCGTATGTGTGTGTTTTGTTTTGGGATGTCTCTAGTTGACTTTGTTCAAATTTTAGAGGTTCACATGAAGATTTGAGTGATTTATGGGTTTGTGTGTTGATACTGGTATTTTGGACATTCAGTGGTGATAGTATTTGGAATGGTGGTTCTCCGTATTGCAATATTTTCTTATGTGGATATGTGTAGCATATTTGGGACATTGATTTGTGTCCTCAACTCAATTAGCTTGTGATTTGGAGGTTTGTAATCTATTTTTATTGATTAACAAAGGTTGTTGTTGGTGTTCAGATTTTCAATATGATAATTTTGATGGTTGTAGTGATTCGAGTTAATGTGGATGTTTTTGCGGTAATTCATGGTGCTTGTGGATGTTTCTAGATCGTGCTCTTGTTGTGTTGTAGGTTTGCATTGATCAAGGGGATTGTATTTGGCGATTTTCAGTTGGCGAGTTCATGTTCTTCATGTTCTTGTTTGACTTGGTGTTGTAGCATGTTGTGGATGATCGAGGCATAATTATTGGAGGTGTTTCATGTTCTAGGCATGTGATTTTGGTCTGAGATATGTCTTAGCTGACATTGTCTAATTTGCATTAAATATTGTATCTTGTATGGGTATACTTTTTTAATTTAGGTGGTGTGAGTTGAGTCAACCTTGTTTATTATTTCAAGGTTGATGAGATGTATAAATGTAATTGCATTTGTGTATGGATCATGTGGAAGATTTTAAAGGTGTGTGAATTTTGATTATCTTTTGAAGGCAGAGATATGGTGTGTAAAAGAAATTTTTACTTCAATGGAACTGATTTAGGCATGTTGAAGATGCTATTATCTAGTTCATGATATGTGGATTTTTTACATGTATTTGTATGGAAGTGACCCTTCCCAGGGCAGGAAGCCTTTTGTATTTGAGCAGTGAGCTCTAGGTAGTGTTCCTAAATTCATGTGAATTCCCATTTTAATACTCCTAATAGGGTATAATGCTTTTGATAGAGTACATCATCTTGTGGGTTAATCCTCATCGTGGTTTTTCCCTTGATTGAGTTTCCATGATAAAAATCTTGGTGTTATGTGGTCTTTATGTGTTGTGGATTTGTGCTTCATTGTTTATTTATTAGATTTGAAGTTAAGGATAAAGTGTTTTGGACACATCTGGTTCAACCCCCCCTCTCATCAGTGCACTGTCATATTTCCATAAAAAAATTGTCATCAATCGGTGTTACAACCTCAGCCACTCTTCAATTTTAGGAAGATGACATTAATGCCACACTAGAAGTTGACATCAATGATAACACAATGCATACTGTTAACAATATCCCCCTTTCTCATTCATGAAAACACCAATAAAAAAAGAAACAATTGAACTCTTTTCTAACTTTCTCTTTCTTCTTTCTCTCCCCCTTTGGCATCAGGGACAAAGGGAACTTAGAGAACCAATTTGATCCCCCTATCTAAAACAACCATTCTTTGGACCACACTTCTAACCACTTCCCCTACCAAGATATGTTGGCATGAATGGAAAATTTGTTGGTTGGAATTGATGTCAAATAGTACAGTGCATTGTCACATGGGGAATTAGATGTAGGTGGAGTTCGTTGCTACAATATATTGATGTCAACTAGTTCAGTGCATTGTCACATGAGGGGTTACATGTAGGGGGAGTTTGTTTATGTAGAATACAACTATGTTTGAAGTCAGATAAAGTTTGAAATAAGTTTATGCATCATGTTACTTAGCGACAGGAATGTTTGTTGCATGTCCATGTGTATTATTTATATTAGCAGTATATTTATCTTGGGGAAAAGAAATTTAATAGTAATATAAGCATGGACATGATGATTTGTTTCCATTGACAGACACGTAGAGGAATTGAAAGTCAAAGAATTACTTTAATTAATTCAAGGTGGCATGAAACAAAAAAACCACATTAAAATAGTTCAACATTTATACAAATGTTAAAGAGTCAAAACATCAAATAACGTGGGGTCATTTGGTGAGTTATATTTAAAGCTTTTTTTTTTTAATGTTTTTTATAAACATAGTTGAAAACTAACTTTAATACATTGTTTCCAAAAAGAAAATAAAATTATAACTATTTAATGTTGTGAGAAAAATGAATGGAAGAGGTAACCAAATAGATTGGAATTTGAGGAGATTAATGCTTAAACAGTGAATAAAGGATGAGTTTTATGAATAGATTTATGAGAGTAGTATGCAGAGATATTAAGTGGAAAAATCTGCACAGAAAGACAACACAAATAAGATGGAAATATGGAAAGATAGATAAATAATGCAAAGCAAATTTAATGGTGATGTGTTTTGAGAAGTGGATGTGTCCATAACTTGCATATCGAATAAGTTTTGATGAGTAATGGAAATGTCAGTTGGTGTGGATTTTTTCTATGAATGCGCTCCTACAAATTGTATATATTTGATAGGACAAATTATTGCAACATACAAAGAATACATTCACAAAAAAGATGAATATTTTTCTGTTAAAAATGTGAAACAATGCAACATTTATTAACATATTTTGGGACATAAAAATATAGTTTTCAAAGAACTAAGGGAAAAATATTTTTGTGTTTGGTAAGGGTAGGTTGAAAATATTTTATGTATGTGTGGTGATGCCATTCATAAATGCTTCATGATAAAGTGTTTGAAGATTTTCATATAAGGTAATCATTTTAAGAGTTCTAAACATAAATGTTTTTGAAATTTCATAGTGTTGAATGATGTGTAGTGAAACATAGTATCCCTTTGTATCTTACTTGAATTTTGTTCTACATTTTGTGCAAAGGAGTTGGTGCTCCTAGGGTTGGTGTCATGAATGTAGTCAACTTGAGACTTTTGTATTGCCAGTGAGGCCTAATATAAAATTTCTTTATAGTATTTTTTCACTCTTCAAGGGCTTTCCACTCAAATATTGGTGTTTGTTAGGAATAATTGAGAGGGGGGGTGAATCCAAGGCCTCACAAATTAATCCTTAAATAAACCCTTCAAAACTTATAACCAAAAATTATATCTCAAGTTATCTTCTGTCCTACAAGATGAATGCCTTGAATAACTTATATGAATTTACTACTTGTCAGATTTCTCTGTTAAACCTTCTTCTATATGTTCACTAATAAGTAGTCATCTATTAAATGAAATACAGTAAATATGCAGAGTATACCGATAAATCTAGAATTAACTATGTAAGATACAAAATAGTAAAGAGATGAATCATACACACATAACACATGAATTTTTAATGTGGAAACCCTGTTAAGGGAAAAAACTATTGGGACCGATACCCCTAATTTTCACTCTTCTGAAGTGAGCCCTGTTAAGAGCTAACCCTGTTAAAGGTTACAAACACTCTGTTAGGTGTGACCTTGTTAGAGGATTTTATACATAGAGGTTGTCACTTAGTATCAGGCATCTAATGTTTCCATCCTTGAATCAACCTCTTTCTTAGACTGTCAATAGGCGTCAGGCATATCCAATACTACTTTCATGAATCAACCTTTTTGGCACTCCTTGAGATGTACCTCAATATATAGAAGATTGTTAAGTCCATCTTGGTTAAGAGACTTGATGCTTCAATGGTTAAACTGAAACACTATGAATTGTTCATATTGCAACTTAAATTGTAGATTTTCAAATCTATTTAAGTACATTACCTCTCTGACCAATGTATCAATTCAATCCTTGTGCTCCACACTTTCTGCTCTGTGATGATGTGCTCACTGTTCATCGGTGTCTATAGAATTATTTATCTCTCCCTTCAGCTTGTTTGATTAGGACTGCATGAAGTTGTTCTTGATCAGTTTCTCTTCAGTATCCTCTTTCTATTCACTCCCCTTAATCCCCTTTTAAAATGAATTAAGCCCATCTCTTATATAGACACAATATTCATTGTTCCTTGGTTCTTGATTCTTGGTGTGATAAAAAATCCAACCAATTTGATATAACTCTTGATTTGTCTCGCAAATATCTTCTTGCCAACTATACAAATAATATTTAAATCAATTACTTATCTTCGGCTTTATCTGGATGATTAAAACAATGATAAGTATCTGTTAACTCTATCCAATTATTTCTGAGCAGTTCTCAGATATTAAATGAAGCTCCCCAAATGGTAATCTTAATGTGGTTAATCGGCCTTCTTTTGCGATCAATTCTACCACAGCACCCGTTGCTCTAGCTAATTGTCTACCTTTTTTGACTTGTACTTCAACATTATGTATAGTCGTGCCTAAAGGTATATTGGTTGAAGTAGACCTTTAATTTGTCTTGTCAAAATCCCTTCCCAAATTGTACAAGCCTCTCTCAGGGCATCTAGCTTTCTGGATGTGAATACATATTATTATTAATATCTTTTATAGCTTCTTGCTAGCTAAGCATTTTTCATTTTTAGAATTCTCTGTTTTGTCAGTCAATACTTCAGTTAGTCATCGGTGATAACTGACTGTTCCATTGGTGTGACTTTAGTTGTCATCGGGATCTCCATCCTTGTCTTTTCTGTCAGGCAACACTGAAATTTTGTCCATTGGCTTACTCTGTGTTTTTCTCGTTGGGCAACACTGTAACTCTGCTCATCGGTAATTCTGTGTATTTCTTCATCGAGAAACACTGTGACTTTGTTCTTTTTACTCTGACCGTCGGGTGCACTCTATTGGTGTATGCAGTCACTTAGTGAATACTTGACTTGTATGCATTACTGATTAGCATAGCCTTGATTCATGAGTTCTTTGAAGTCTTTGGCAATATCTCCATGACCATACAGATTATGTCAAGTTGACATCAATGACAATACAATACATTAACTGATTTAATGCCTTGCATGATCATCAACTTAATATCTTCAAACATTTAATCAGTTACATGTCATCAATCTCTCCATTTGGCATTGATGGCAACATACTACATTATCATACTATACTATTTCTAATACAATATGAAATATACAGTCTCATCAAGCTTTTCTAATGTAACTATTAAAAATGTTTGGCTATCGGTAGGCTCAAGTAGCTTTGATTTGATTCTTGCAGGATTTATATCCATCTTCAATCCCTTCACTGGATGGATGTAGAATCTTTCTTTCTTTGTTTTGATGTGTTCTCCTTCTACTTCAAACTCTCTCCCTTTGACTAGTCTCCTTTCTTTTGATCTTTTATGTTTCTCTTGTCAGCAACTCTCCCTTTGTATCAACAACTCTCTCTTTGTATAATATTTCCATACAATCTCTCTCCCTAAGGATATAATCTCTCCTTGTTGGAGTAATGTGATAATGGATAATCTCTCTCCCTTTCCAGAAGGATGTGATTATATGGATAATCTCTCTCCCTTTGACAACAATGCCAAAAAAATATCTCACAAATATCTGTCATTAATGTCAAGCAATCTTTTCTCTCCATCCATAATATATTCCTTGAATTTCCCTTATCCATCAACAATACAATAATATTCTCTGGTGCTTGGTGATGATATATACCTGTCTGTATATAAATGTAGCTTTAAAGTTCATCTCTTTGCTTGCATCAACATGAATGATATTCTGATAATATGTAGGCTGATGTAGCCTTCTAGTCAGCTTACTGACCAGTAGACAAGGGTCTGACCCCTAGTCTCTTTATCAAGTACTCAAATTCATCCTTGGCCAGTGGTTTGGTGAAGATATCGGCCAATTGTTCCTTTGATTGCACATGCTCAAGTATCACCTCCTTTGCCTAAACTTGTTCTCTTAAATAATGGTACTTGATGACAATATGCTTTGTTTTAGCATGCATGACTAGATTTTTGGAAATGTATATTGCACTTGTATTATCATAGTAGATAATACTGGCTCTAGAATTTTCATATGCATACCTTCTAGTAACTGTTTGATCCATGCAATATTTGAGTAGTTTGCAGTAGCAACAACATACTCTGCTTCTATAGTATATTGTGAGATGCATCCTTGTTTCTTGCTGATCCATGTGACAAGTTTGTCACCCATGAAGAATGCTCCTCCAGTTGTGCTCTTCTGGTCATCAATATTTCTAGCCCAATCAGCGTCAGTAAAGACCTAAAGTTCAAATTTGCCTTCTGTTCTATACCATAAGCCAAATTCCTTGGTATTCTTCATATATCTTAGGATTCTTTTCACAACAGACATATGTGACTCTATGGGATTAGCAAAAACTCTAGCCACTAGTCCTACTACATGTGCAATATCTAGTCTAGTATGTACAGTATACATGAGTTTTCCAATCATTGATCTATACAAAGTCTGATTTACCTCTGATGATTTGTCCTCCTTTGTTAGTTTGCATCTAGTTTCCATTGGTGTTCCAACTGGTTTGGATTCTTCCATCTAGAATATTTTCAGTACTTCTTTGATGTACTTGGATTGTGTAATGAAAATACCTTCTCCTTGTTGCATGATCTACAGACCAAGAAAGAACTTGATCTCTCCAAACATAGAGATCTCAAATTCTTTTCTCATCTCATTTGCAAATTATTTGCATAGCATATCATTGCCTCCAAATATGATGTCATCAACAAATATCTCAGCAATCAAAATGTTAGCATCAGTATCTTCCTTCAAGTAAAGATTACTATTTTCACTAGTTCTTACAAATTCAATACTTATAAGATAGGAATGAAGTCTTTCATACAAGAATTGAGGTTCTTGTTTCAATCCATACATGGCTTTGTGTATTCTACATACCATGTCCCTCTTGTCTGGATCAACAAACCCTTCTGGTTGTTCAATGTATACCTCTTCTTAGAGTATTCCATTCAGGAATGCAGACTTGACATCCATTTGATATACCTTGAATACTTTATATGCATCATAAGCAAGCAATATTCTTACTCCTAGTCTAGCAATGGGTGCAAAGGTCTCTCCATATTTAATTCCTTCTTCTTGTACATACCCCTTGCATACTAGTCTTTCTTTATTTCTTGTAACTTATCCATTCTCATTTAGCTTATTCCTGAATATCCATTTTGTACCGATGACATTCTTGTCATCTAGTCTTGGTACAAGTGTCCATGTCTTGTTTTTCTCTATCTATTCAATCTCTTCATTCATTGCACTTATCCATTCATCATTATCTAGTACAACATTGATAGATTTGGGCCCATACTCACAAATAAGACATCTTGTATTTAGAGACTTACTTCTAGTTCTCATACCAGCCTTCTTGTCTTCAATGATCTAATTCTGTGGATGGTTCCTTCTGACATATCTTGCAAGTACAAGTTCAGCTCTTTGTCTATTAGCTTGATCATCATTTTGTTCTTCATCAAGTTGTGCATCATCTTGAGAAATATTCTTATCATTGGTATTTGCAGCCTGATGCTCGGGTGCAATGGTCTGTTGCTCAAGAGCTCTACATTGTTGGTAGGGTAGAGTGTCATGTTCCTCATTGTAAGTAAACTTATTGTAGTCCTTTGGTTCTTTAGTGCTTTCCTGTTCATTCTTCTCTGCAAATTCATCTATCTTTACATTTGCACTTTCAACAATTTTGTTAGAGGCTTTGTTTAGACATTTATAAGCCTTGCTCTTGGTAGAATACCCTAGAAAAATTCCTTCATCACTCTTGGAGTCAAGTTTTTCATTTCTATCATCTTTTAAGACATAACATTGAATGCCAAAGATTTTGAAATAACTTACATTAGGTGTGTATCCATACCATAGCTCATAAGGTGTCTTTCTTCAATTATACTCTATTTAATGTGTAAAAAAAAGTACTCACAGCTTCCCTCAAGAAGATTTGGGTGATTCCTTTCTCTATCATCAGTGTCCTTGCACAATCAACTATGGATTTGTTCCTTCTTTCAATAATTCCATTCTGCAGTGGTGTTATCGGTTTAGAGACCTGTCTTTTGATTCCATGCTCATTAAAAAAGTTAGTGAATTCATCTAAAATAAATCCCCCTCCTCTATCTAACCTTAAGCATTTTAACTCCTTACCACTTTGCTTCTCAACCATTACTTTGTACCATTTAAACATCTTAAATGCTTCTGATTTATCTTTTAGAAACATGACTGTCATCATTCTAGAGTAATCATCAACAAAGAGAATAAAATATATATCTCCATAGAAACTCTTTGTCCTCATAGGTCCACATAAATCAGTATGGACTAATTATAGAATTGCATCAGATGTATGGGTTTTTCTTTTAAAACTAGATTTTGTCATTTTACCTTTTTGACAATTTTTACACATGATGTTGTCGGGCTTGGTCATTTTTGGTAAGCCCCTGACATTTCTCTTTTTGCTAATCTTTATCATGTTGTCAAAATTCACATGACACAATATTTTGTGCCACAACCATATGTCTTCGTTTGTAGAAACCAAACAAGTGGATTCAATATCATTTAGATATAATAAGTTACCTTTTTTCTGCTCACCGATACCAATCAGATTTTCAGATTAATTGAAGATCTTTGCCTTCTTATTTTCAAATGCTATTTTGTGACCTGAATTATTCAACTGAGAAACACTCAATAGATTATAATTCAATCTATTTACCCAATAAGCATTCTCACATTTTATCTGGTTATTCAACATTATTGTTCCTCTACCTTCAACTAGACAAGGTGTATCATTACCCATTCTTACTGAACCACCTTTATAGTATTCAAAAGTCTCAAAATTTTGCTTATCA
The DNA here is from genome assembly GCA_018584345.1 of Thuja plicata. Taxonomy (NCBI): domain Eukaryota; kingdom Viridiplantae; phylum Streptophyta; class Pinopsida; order Cupressales; family Cupressaceae; genus Thuja; species Thuja plicata. Next base: position 1,188,468 of record MU227039.1, read on the forward strand.
CCAGTCATATGGTGAGTGCAGCCACTATCTATGATCCAAACATCATTTTTGCTAATTTTAGATATGAGAGCTGCTTCTACATACCTTTCTTCATCACCATTTGAATCATCCTTTACAGCCACAAACACCATCTTGATGGCTTCATCAGATTCGGTGTCCGTATCATCATTCTTGCATTTTGCTAGGTAACTGGCCTTCTTTTATTTGTCCTTATAGTCTCAGGTATATCTTCTTTTTGATTGTTGGTAGCTTCTGTAATCACCTCTATCAGACTTCTTTTCAAATGATCTATCATTACTTCTGTCATCTTTTCTTTTGTTAGTACATCTTGCAGAAAAGTGTCCAATCTCTTTGCAATTAAAACAAACAAGTGGTAATTTACCTTTGTATTTACCTTTGACTCTCTGCATTCTTCTAGCCATAAGTGCTTCAATTTCATCAAGGTCATCTTCACTTTCACTTTCACTCTATTTTCTTATAGTATTTTTATGACTTGATTTACTTATTCTCACAGTAGAGTTGAATGCAGACTCTATATTTGGTAAGACACTATTATCAAAGTTATTCAGCTCAAATGAAATCAGTCTTCCAATAAAACTATCTAGAGTAACATTTCTATTTTCTATTGCTCTCATTTCTTGAATAACAGATACTCTAATAGCATAAGTAGGCAGTAAGGTTCTTAGAATTTTACTTACGACTGTATCTTGTTCTAGTACACCTCCAACTCCTCGGATAGAATTGACTACCTCTTTGATTCTTGTGCTGTACTGAGTGATGTTTTCACCTTCTTTCATTTTGAGATCATCAAACTTTCCTCTAAGGCTTTCTTCCTTGGCTCTCAAAATATTTTTGTCACAACCATGTACAAGCTTCAATTTGTCCCACATCTACTTTGCAGTTTTTCATTCTTTGACATCTTCAAATTCAGCATCAGAGAGTGAGGAATCAAGATCTATCATCATACCATTATGTTCATGCTTCTCTCTCATTTGTTCAACTGTTGGTGCTCCTGTGGGCAACACATATTCAGTTTCCAAGTATTCAGTAACATCATTAAGAATACCTAATAAATGGAGTCTTATTTTGCTCTGCCACGAAGCAAAATTATCTTTGTTCAACTTGGGCACATCTCGTCTATTCATCTTGTGATATTTAGCTTCGGTCTTGAAACCTTCCTTTCTAAGCACACAAGATCTGATACCAATAGTTAGTAATAACTGAGAGGGGGGGGGGTGAATCAATGGCCTCAAAAATTAATCCTTAAATCAACCCTTCAAAACTTATAAACAAAAATTATATCTCAAGTTATCTTCTGTCCTACAAGATGAATGCCTTGAATAAATTATATCAATTTACTACTTTTCGGATTGTTTTGTTAAACCTTCTTCTATATGTTCACTGATAAGCAGTCATCTATTTACCGAAATACAGTAAATATGTAGAGTATACCGATAAATCTAGAATTAACTATGTAAGATACAAAACAGTAAAGAGATGAATCATACACACATAAAACATGGATTTTTAACGTGGAAACCCTGTTAAGGGAAAAAACCACTGAGACTGGTACCTCTAATTTTCACTCTTCTAAAGTGAGCCATATTAAGAGCCAACCCTATTAAAATTTACAAACACACTGTTAGGTGTGACCTTGTTAGAGGATTTTATACATAGAGGTTGTCACTCAGTATCAAGAATCTAATGCTACCATCCTTGAATCAGCCTCTTTCTTAGACTGTCAATAAGCTTTGGGCATATCCAATGCTACTTTCATAAATCAACCTTTTTGGCACTCCTTGAGATGTACCTCAATATATAGAAGACTATTAATTCCTGCTTGGTTAAGAGACTTGATGCTTCAATGGTTAAACTAAAACACTATGACCTGTTCATATTGCAACTTAAATTGCATATTTTCAAATCTATTTAAGTACATTACCTCTCTGACCAATGTATCAATTCAATCCTTGTGCTTCACACTTTCTACTCTATGATGCTGTGCTCACTATTCACCAGTGTCTGTAGAATTCCTTAGCTCTCCCTTTAGGATTTTTGATCAGGACTGCATGAAGTTGTTCTTCATTAGTTTCTCTTCAACATCCTCTTTCTGTTCACTCCCCTTAATCCCCTTTTAAAATGAATTAATCTCTTCTCTTATATAGACACAATATTCATTGTTCCTTGGTTCTTGATTCTTGGTGTGATAAACAATCCAACCAATTTGATATAACTCCTGATTTGTCTCGCAGATATATTATTTCATACTATAAAAATCAGTTTTAAATCAATTACTTATCTCTGGCTTTATCTAGATTATTAAAACAATGATAAGTATCCGTTAACTCTATCTTTAGCTTCTTGCTAGCTAAGCATTTTGTCATTTTTTGAATTCTTTGTTCTGTCGATCAATACTTTAGTTAGTCATTGGTGATAACTGACTATTCTGTCGGTGTGACTTCAATTTTCATCGGGATCTCTGTCCTTGTCTTTTCTGTCAGGCAACACTGAAATTCTGTCCATCGGGTTACTCTGTGTTTTGCTCGTCGGGAAACATTGTAACTCTGCTCATCGATAATTCTGTGTATTTCTTCATTGTGAAACACTGTGACTTTGTTCTTTTTACTCTGACCGTTGAGTGCACTCCGTTGGTGTATGCAGTCACTTAGTGAATACTTGACTTGTATGCATCACTGATTAACATAGCCTTGATTCATGAGTTCTTTGAAGTCTTTGGCAGTATCTCCATGACCATACAAATTATATCAAGTTGACATAAATGACAATACAATACATTATCTGATTTAATTCCTTGCATGATCATCAACTTAATATCTTCAAACATTTAATCACTTACATGCCATCAGGTGTCATGGTGTTATACTTGTGCCTTGAATATTTTGATTATTTTATCTAATTTTGTTAATATTGTCCTATGATCTTCTGCAAATGTTAATATCATTATGTTAAAGTTTTTATTGATTAAGAGTCTTCTTATTTATATAGATTACTGATTCACCCCCCCTCTTAGTGATCCTAGTATTCCAACAAGATAACCTTTTATCAGTCACACACCTCATTTCTCTCCCTAGGAGTAAAACCTGCATCATTCTAGAAGACAAGGTATAAGCATTAATATTCTTTTGGAAGGATGCACATATCTTATGCATCTAAGTTGAAAATGGAGGACAAATAACAGCTAACTTTTGTCAGAGATACTTGAAGGCATCCTTTTCTAGATATTTAGTGAAAATATCTACAATTAATCCTTGCTAGGTACATACTCAAATATGACTTCCTTCTAAGAAAATTTCTCCCACAAGAAATGATACCTTTTAAAAATATGTTTTTTTCTTTAATGCATTATAAAATTCTTAGAAATGTTTGTGGCACTAGTATTGTCACACATAATTAGAGTAGCTTCTTCATAGATTACCTTTATATCTTTTAAAGTTTTCTTCATCCACATAATTTGAGTACAATACAAAGCTGCTACAATATATTTTTCCTATATAGTAGATAATGATACCGAATCCTATTTCTTGTTGATCAAAGAGAGAAACCTATCAGCCAAAAAAAATGCTCCATGACTTGTACTACTATTTTCATCTATATAGCTAGCCTAATCTGCACCAGTGAAGGTGATGAACTATAACTGATTATATTTTTGAAGTCATTTTTTGATATTCAACCGATTTGCAGAAGTGATGATAAAAATTATCAATTAATGTATTATCATTGATGTTAGCTTATTTGAGTGTATTATGGTGGAAAACATATGTTATATATTGAATATCTAGAAAAAAAAAATGTTTATGTGGTTATAATAACGAAGAGTTATGTATACACCAAGTAGCAGTGTAAACTAAGTAAAACATAGTGTATACTGAGCGCCAGTGTTAACCGAGCAAGGTACTGCCGACACAACTATTGATTAAGCAATTAATTCAAACCGAGGTTGACTAAAATGTTGACCTAGAGATTGATGATTTCAAGGTAAAAGATAAAGTTTTTTATTTGATCAAACGGTTAAAAAAATTCAAAGAAGATTGGACAATAGAGATTGAAACATGTTTTTAACACAACTGTCGAGGAAGAATCAAGTGGGAAAATGAATGATGAATATTAAGTGACAAGATTTGAAGGATGAAAATTAAATGATACATGATGTCTATGTAAGAGACAAGAGATTAATTTTGTGAATCACGTACATAGATGCTAAAGCATACATGTGAATTTATGCATGAATAATCAAACTGGTTAAAGACAGAACCGAGTGCATTTCTGTAGACATTGCCGAGAAAACAGAGGAAAGAGGATTACCAAGCATAACAAGATGAAGAATGAGATAAAATGAAGTAAAAAAATTGATCAGAGGTATTATGTACTTAGAATAGATATGAATATCTACAAATTAGAGTTCTATTAGAATCAGATCATTACTGTAACATTTTAACCATTGCTACAGATAAATCTCTTAACTGAGTGGGATAGTGAATCCTTATTAGAACATTTAGAGAATGTTAATTGTTTTCTTGTTAACCCCATAGTGAATGCATGGTCAAGAGAGAACTGGTAGTTTTAAATCCTCTAACAAGGTCACATTTAACAGTGTGTATTATAACCTTTAACAACATTGGCTCTTCATCGAGCTCATTTTAGAAGAGTGAAAATATTTTTGGTTACTGGTCCTTGGTGGTTTTTCCCTTAACAGGGTTTCCATGTTAAAAATCTATGTGTCATTGTGTATTAATGTTGTGGATTGTTAGTTTACTTTACACTTTATTTTATTGACCTAGGTTGGTAATCACAGTATTAATTTACTGATACTCGGTAGATAACTTAACAGTAAGTTTTGAAATCACAGTTTAAATTTCATCGAATTGAGTCCTATATTTGATGTTTTTTTATTATATATATGGAGGAATTTGGGACTGTAGGATAATTTTGTGAGGACACTAAGTCTAACTGATTCACCCCCCCTCTTAGTTATTCTCACAATTGGTATCAGAGCTATCAATTCTTATCAGAGAGTACCAGTGCTTATTAGTGTAGGAGTGCTTATTAGAAAGTTTTAAAGGATTTGAGCTAAAGATCACAAGATGTATAAGAGAGATGCACCTAAGATGAACAAGGATAAATTCTAGACATGGAAAAAAAAAATGAGACTATATCTATCAGGAATTGCAAGCAACATTGAAGATTTTCTAGACAATGAATTCATATTACCTACTGGACCCTTGATAGTGAATCAGGTGAAAGAAAAAAATGACCATAACCTTACCATGGTGGAAATTGCCTCTTCACTTATCGATTATAAATTTGAGGACATCGAGTATTGTAAAAGTTCCAAGTAGATGTTGGATCAACTTACAAAAATTTATGGAGGGGATGTAAATGTACTAAGAGCCAAAGCTGAGAGCCTTCGTGGAAAGTTTGATGACATGAGAATGAAGGAAGGAGAGAACATCACACAATACAGTAACCGACTTAAAGAAGTTGTGAATTCTATTAAAGGATCTGGTGGAACCATTGATAAAGATACATTTGTGAGTAAGATTCTTAGAACTCTATTGCCTATTTATTCTATAATAGTCTCTGCAATACATGAAATGAGAGCTGCACCTGGAAATAGCATTATTGTTGATAGTTTTGTTAGAACATTGATTTATTTTGAGCTAAATAACTTTGACAATAGTATTGTACCATCTATGGAGTCTACATTCATGTCTACATTTAAAATTGACAAATCTAGTAGCAAACACATAGTCAGAAATAACAGTGATAGTGATAGCGATGATAAGGAACTTGATGAACTTGAAGCTTTAATGGTTAGAATATTACATAGAGGTAAAGGAAGATATAAAGGTAAAATACCTTTGATATTCTTTAACTGTAAATAGATTGGCCTTTTTGTTGCAAGATGCCCTAACAAAAAGAATGATGAGAGAAATGATAGATCTAATGACATAAAGGATGACCGTGACTTCAGAAGCAACCGACAGTATGATAGAATAGATAACCAAGATTATAAAGATAAAGGTAAGAAAGATTGTTACATTGCTGAAGATAATAATAATAGTGGATCTAACAATGATGAAGATATTGAGACAATGTTTGTAGCATTGAAAGATGATTCAGATGAAGATGAAAGGTATGTAGAAAGAACACTTATCTCTAAAGTTAGTAAACATGATAATTGGGTTATTGATAGTGGTTTTACACATCACATGACTGGTGATAAAGGAAAATTTGAATTTTTTATACATTATGATGGAGGATCAATAAGAATGAAAAATGATACACCATGTCAAGTAAAAGGAAAAGGTACTATTATGCTAAATCATCAAATCAAATGTAAAAAATGCTTATTGGGTAAAAGGACTTAACTATAATCTGTTGAGTGTTTCAAAGTTGAATAACACAGGACACCAAGTTGCATTTGAGAATAGAAAACCATAAATCTATGATGGAAAAGGAAAATTGATCGGTATTGGTGAACAATCAAGAGGTAACCTATTCTATCTTGACACTGCTGAAACTACTTGTTTATTGGAAAAGAATGAAGATATATGGTTATGGCACAAAATAATTTGTCATGTAAATTTTGACAACATAGTTAAGATTAGTAGAAAAAGAAAAGTTAGAGGCTTACCGAGCTTATCTAAGCCAGGCCGTGAAATGTGCAAAAATTGTCAAATGGGTAAGATGTCAAAATCTAGTTTCAAGAGCAAGAATTTCTTATCTAATGACATTTTGGAGTTAGTTCATATAGACTTATGTGGACCAATGAGAACACAAAGCTATTTCAAGGACATATTTTATTTTATTTGTTGATGACTAGTCTAGGATGATGACTGTAATGTTTCTAAAAGAAAAATTTGAAGCATTTAAGATGTTTAAGTGGTATAAGGAAAAAGTGGAAAAGAAACTGGTAGTGATCTGAAGTGTTTGAGATCTGATAGAGGAGGTGAATTTATTTATGATGATCTCACTAACTTTTGTAATGAGAATGAAATCAAAAGATAGGTTTTTGCACCAAGGACACCACAACAGACTGAGATTGCTGAAAGAAGGAACATATCAATTGTTGATTGTGCTAGAACATTGATGATTGAAAAGCAAGTTGCACAAACATAGTGGAGAGAACCAACTAGCACAAAACTCTACACACTGAACCTAGTACATCTAAAGAAAGCTTCCAACAAAACACCTTATGAGCTATGGTATGGTAATACTCCCAATATGAGCTATTTTAGAATATTTGGAAGTAGGTGTTATATTCTAAAAGATGATCGAAATGGAAAATTTGATTCAAAAAGTGATGAAGGAATATTTCTTGGATATTCTACTAAGAGTAAAGCTTACAAATGTTTGAACAAGTCAACTAACAAAATCATTGAGAGTGCAAATGTGAAAGTTGATGAATTTGCTAAGTTGAATGATGAAGACAACATGAAAGAATTGGAGGAATATAGTAGATTTGTTTACTGGTAAGAGCCTGACACTATACCGATGGAGATGCCTAGTGTTACCAGGAAACAAACTAATTCTACTGGGAAAAATGCTAATGTCACTGGGAAATAGATAGCACAAACTGAGAATCAAGAAAATGCTAAAACAAAAGATCATGAACTATAAGACAATGTAGATACTTAAGAAGATGATGAAGGACAAATAAATGAACCGATGAAGGACAAATACATGAACCTATACTTGCTAGAAATGTAAGAAGACACCATCCATGGGATCAGATCATTGGAGATAAAATAGAAATCATATTGACAAGAAATAATTTTAGAGATGACAGTTATTTAATTTGTGAATTTGATCCTAAAGTTGTTAGAGATGCATTAGAAAATGAATACTGGATTAATGCCATGAATGAGGAAATTGAGAAGATATAGAAAAAGAAGACATGGACATTAGTTCCAAGAGTGAGTGATAAAAATGTCATTGGCACCAAATGGATTTTTAGAAAAAAATTAAATGAAGATGGGAATGTAACCAGAAATAAAGAAAGATTAGTTTGCAAAGGGTATGCACAAGAAGAAGGAATTGACTATGGAGAAAAATTTTCACCCATTGCTAGACTTGCAGGAGTAAGAATACTACTTGCATACGCTGCATATAAAAGATTCAAGGTATATCAAATGGATGTGAAGTCCACATTTTTTAATGGAATACTTGAAGAAGAGGTATACATTGAACAACCTAAAGGATTTGTTGATCCTGATTAGACACACATGGTATGTAAGTTACACAAACCTTTATATGGACTAAAGAAAGCACCAAGAGCATGGTATGAAAGATTGCATTCTTATCTCATAAGTATTGGATTTATTAGAACAAGTGACAACAACAATTTGTATTTTAAAGGAGGAAATGATGATGATACACTTATTTTTGAAATATTTGTTGATGATATCATATTTGGAGATAATGATAACTTATGCACTTCATTTACTGATGAATTGAGGAAATAATTTGAGATGTCGATGTTTGGTCAGATCAATTTTTTTCTAGGATTGCACATTTTACAACAACCTAAAAGAATATAAATTACTCAATCAAAATACACAATGGAAGTAATAAAGACATTCAGAATGGAAGAATCAAAACTAGTCGGAACACCTATGGTGATAGGATGCGAATTGACAAAAGAAGACAAGACACCTGAGGTAAATCAAACCTTGTACAGATGTATGATTGGTAAATTGATGTATGTTGTTCACACAAGATAGCACACGCTAACCCCAGAGAGTCACATATGACAGATGTTAAAAGGATTTTTAGATATTTGAAGAATACTGAGGATTATGGACTATGGTATAAAAGAGAAGGAAAATTTGAATTGAAAGTCTATACAAATGATGATTGGGTTGGAAATATAGATGATAGAAATAGCACTACTAGTGGAGATTTCTTTATTGGAGAAATACTAGTTACTTGGATTAGCAAGAAGCAAGGATGCATATCACAGTCAACTACAGAAGCAAAGTATGTTGTTGTTGCTGCAAATTCTTCTAACATAGCATGGATAAAACAATTATTGAAAGGAATGAATGAGGAGATCACTGAACCAGTAATGATTTATTGTGATAACACAAGTGCTATAAATATTTCAAAGAATCGAGTGATGCATGCAAAGACAAAGGACATATCTATAAAGTATCACTACTTGAGGGAAAAAGTACAAGACAAACAAGTAATACTGGAAAATGTACAATCAAAAGAATAGCTTGCAGACATATTGACAAAACTGTTACCGAAGGATATATTTGAGTACTTGAGAGGTAGAATAGGGGTTCATCCCTTGTCTATTAGTAACTAAGTAGATTAGGGTGATGCATCAACCTACATGAATTAGAATATCAATCATGTTGATGCAAATTTGAACTGGACCAAAATAGAGATATCAGTACACTGAAAGGTACCTACTACACCGAATAACAGAGATATTTTATTTAGCTACTGAAGAGTTATATATTTGTTTTTGTCATTGTTGTCAAAAGGAGAGAGTTTCATGAAATCTAAATGAGAGAGTTGATATATCTATCCATCCAAGGGAGAATAGAGAAAGGGAGAGACATATCTATGTTGGACTAATGGAATGGTGTGTATTGAGAGGGGAGGGATGAATCATTACCCTTAAATTTTTTTTATCAATTAATGCTTAATTATTTAGTAATCAATTCCTTGCATTACTGACCATATATGTTTCTATCTTATGCATGTAATATCAAAATATAAACTTAATTGCATGTAAATATTCATAGAAACATTCATGAAATGTAAGTACACATGACACAATAATTGGTAACACAGAAAACCTCTGTTAGAAGGGAAAAACTACGGTGGGGATGAAACCCACAAAGCTTCAATATTTGTAGAATGGAAGGTGCTAGTTAAGGATACACGTTTGATCACTTCTGATGATCTTACCCTATTAGGAGTAACATTTTAGACTAGTTAGGTCTACTCAATTAAGAGATTTAGTAACACTATTTAGTGAGCACTCGGTTAACAGATTTATATAAGAATTGTTAAATCCACCTTCTTAAAGGATTTCTTCTATTTTCTAAACTTGTTAGAATGTAGTCAAAAATTCTTATTGACCTGATTATATGCAATATTGAATTGCTGAGTACAGATCCTTTAAGTTGACAATGTATGTGTATCAAATATAGTGACTGATTACTAACTCTGTTCTGGTCGGTAGCCTTGAATCTTGTTCTTCATAACTAATTTCATATTTTATTATCCTTCTGCATAAAAATCTCTGTCTGATACATAGATGTCTCTTGCGGCTACAATCATCATTGTCTGATTGATTTCTACATCTATTTATACAATATATTGACCTAAATAGGTTTCATGCTTTACAATAATAACCCTATGAGAAAAGGTTTACAACTTGACCTTGATCTCCTAGTTTGCATGTTTTCAATCAGTTAGACTGATTAAAACAATTAAATGTGCTTTACTTGTCCCTCAAGAAATAGTTTTAAAGATAAGCATAAAGCTAAATATAAAACTCAAGTGTTTTATCTGACGTGTAACTCAGATCCAAATTTCTCAGAATTAAAGCTGTCTCTCAGTAGACTGGTGCTTGGGTTGCTATATATTCTTTCATTGGTGATGTCCTTGTGAACATTTTTCTTCACGGGTTTCTCTATAGACTGTCTATCAGTTTACACTGTAAACTATGTTGTCAGTTTACATTGTGACCATTCTATCAATGATAGTGCACTTAGCATTTTTGGTGACCTCTGTGAACTACTGTATCGGGTTGCACTATAAACCTATCTTTCAGTGATCATGTTACCGACGGTTCAAAAATTGTTTCCTTTGTATACTAATGACAAAATATGATCATCAATCTCCCCCTGTGACATTAGTATAAAACACTGATATGTACAACACTAAAATATTTAGTATATACACCATGTGTTTATCTTGTCAATATGACTCCCCTATGTGTATGCCTCAGTATAATATATGTACATGTTTTCTTTACACACACACACACACACACAATTCCCCTTTTATTATTCTCCCTTTCACCTTATCATTTCCCCTTTCATCATATCATTTCCCCCTTTTTTTGAAAATAATGACAAAGGGGTAATGTTGAACATTTAATTCCCCTTTTATTATTCTCCCTTTCACCTTATCATTTCCCCTTTCATCATATCATTTCCCCCTTTTTTTGAAAATAATGACAAAGGGGTAGTGCTTAACATTTGTCAAAAATGTGGGAATGGGATTTCTTTATGTCTTCCATCATCTTCTCCCATTTCTCTTTGAGGTGCTCAAGGGTCATGAATTCCAAGGTGAGTATGGCATGCATAACATAGATGCTCTCTGTAATAGACATCTCCAGGGTGGAAATCAATGTTCTTGCTGAAGTCATATGTTGTTGCAGTAATGTGAGATCTAGTAGCAGTAGAGCTTGGAGGTCAGTTACCTCATCTCAGATTTTGGATTTTGCCTCTTGAATCTCTAGTCTCAACTGTTTAGATTTTACTAGCTTCTCATAATGCAACTTGAATGCATTGTCATCAGTTGTAAGACCTTGTGCACTTGCCTTAAGATTTTCATCAATTTTGGCCAACTTGTCACTATGCTCAATAGTGAAAGTTTCTAATGTCCACAAATTTTGAATTATGTTTACTACTTCTGATATTATTGGTTCTATAGTAGTAACTAATTCAAAAAGTTTTACCTTTTATTTTGCCACTTCCTGGTTGATTTTCTCTGTAAGCTTGTGTAAAGGGGGAAAATTTGATTAGGTGAATGAATGTGTGTATTTGAATGCTTATGTTGTATTTCCTTAAACTTTACATTTAATTGTAATTTTGATGTATGTGTGTTGTAATGTGATTAAGCATATAGGTGGAAGGAAGATAAGATGTTCTTCTTTTATCCCCAAATGCACAAATGAAAGATCCAAGTTGATTAACCCAAGAGAAGGATCATTACATAAATGAATCAACCATTTGGAAATGAGAGTAAGGAAGAAGATCTTAAATTCTATTTTATGATTAAGGAGATATGATATATAACAATAATTGAAAAGGATGAGAGGAAGTACCAACCTTAAAGAATTGCAGATATGAAGAATGTTATTTTTTGAGGTCTGTACTCTGTTTCTAGAAAATCTAAAGTATGATCTAGAACAGAAACGCAGAGACAAACAAAACCCACAAATATTTTTATGATCCAACACCATCTTGAGAAAAAGGTCAACCTTGACCCACAAATGTCACCCCTGACCCAATAATCTCAATCCTGACTTGTGCAGGTCTGATAAAAAATCTATTTTTAGATCCTGATAGTTCATTGAAAAGGGTATTCAGATCTGAGTTCAAATCTATAGTCCCAAACCTGTACCTGTAAGAAAAAGAGGTTTATTTGTTGGGGAGAGGGGTTTGCCTTAGTCAAACCCTGATTTAGGAACTAACCTTGAAATCAATAAAGTATATAATGCTAGCAAGTAGTAGAATTGAATCTAAGAATGAAGCTATGATATTTAATAAATATGCAGTTATAATTCAAATGTAAGCAAGTATGTAAATATGAAAGCTTGGACTCAATAGAAACCATAAACCTCCACGAATGTATGCTTGGGATCCACCTTGAAGAGAATTAATGAGTGTTGAGGATGAACAAAAGATCTTGAAGGAATATCACACCACCATGATGGCTAGATCTAGGGTTGATCTAGGGTTTGAATGATGAATCTTTCATGTTGGAACCAAATCCCTTCAAAGGCTTGAAAGCTTGAATCCTTGATCTTCAATGGAGGACTTGAATGCTTGAGAGGAAGAATTGAACACCTTGAAAGCTTGAGGACATGTAGAACAATGGATGCTTGAACCTTTTTGTTCTTGACAAAATCTTGGTTAGAGAATTTTGCACTTAGAAGACTTAGAGAAAATGAGAGAGAAAGGCTTCCTTTTATATGAAACTAGGGAACAATCTTCTAGAGAGGCCAACATAGGATAATTAAATTCCAATTAGACCCATTCCCCTAGAAGAGGACCTATATTAAATATAATTTAGGATTTTCTGCTTCAGAACCCAAAACAGCTGACTTGGAAGTGGGAAAAATGAATTTTTGATAACCTCCAGAAGCTGACAACCTTCCAGATTTGGAAGGGGGACCCAGGTCAAGGTTGAGGTCAACCTTGACCTAGTTCAAGGTTGAGGTCAACCTTGACCTAGGGGGTCAGAACCCCTGGAAAATGTGCCAGGTGGGATAGAAGGTGCCTGGAGAGGCCCAATCAGGGTCCTAAACAAGCACCAAAGTAGGAGATGATACATAAATGAGGGGACAGTATGATGGTGGTAAAATAAATCCCCTAAGGAGGGATAAAATTTCTTAACATGGAAGTGCTTCTATTTTAAGATGATACATTAAGCCCCCACTTTATTGGAAGCATGGAAATCAAACATGCTTTCGGTAAAGTTAGAAGAAAGACTCTGGTGGATCACAACGAGGTAGAACATCACTAGGTCAAGGACATGAGTCCCTAAACCAAATATTCTAACTCAACATACATGCATAAAGATAAAGAGCAATCAATCATAGAACATACATGACTATATAAGAAGGATAAGAGAAACACTATAGATATAACATAGCTTCATGATCTAATCCTACAAGCATGAAAGAGAAAGAGAGAGAAGGGAAATTGATTACCTCACATATTAAGATTCCCACCTTACCATGAATCACCAAGGAGGGAGAGCCCGATAGGTTTACCCAAAAAATGTGCTTGTAATTGTAATGCATCTTCTGACGACTTTTGAAAATATCCATAGATCCACATTCTTGTATCACTATGAATATAAAATACGTGTCTTTTTAGGATTTAGCAACTTATGTGCGTTACCTTCCAAAGATTTAGCATATTGAAAATTTAAAAGGGTGCGTATCTCTTCAGGATTTAGAAAATTGTGTGTTACCTTCCAAGGATTTAGCAAAAATAAAAGTTAAAAATGTGTGTCCCTTCAGGATTTAGCAACTTATGCGCGTTACCTTCCTAGGATTCAACATGCTATAAAATGTAAACTAATGTACAATATAGTACAAGGGAGACCCTACCCCCTCCTTATCATGACTACCCACTACGAAGGATAAGGAAGAGAAAAGAGGATACCTACTTCACAAGGTAAGGAGATATCCAGCTTAACAAAAATGTATACCATATTCTTAGCGAAGAGTCTTGACCCTTACATCCAAGAACATAGATAATCGTGAAATGGATATGTCACTTATGGAAAAAGGATCCTCAAAAAGTAAGAGATCTTATCAACAAGACCCTCACCATAAAGGAGTTCTTAGGAAAAAATGTCTTCTTCTAAAGAAAAGAGGGACCAAAGATTCATTCATCAAGCCCCCTGTAATTAAGAGGAAGAGGAATCTTAGGATGAAGGCATCAAACTCTAACCCAAAGAAAGAGAAAGATTTTATAAATAACATAATTTGAAAAATAAAGAAGAGGTATGACCTAGGACTATCACCTCTTATATAAGAGGGTATCCATAGTTAAAACATACATCTTTATAAGGAAATAATGTTATATGATAAACAGATGCCACTAAGTTAAGGAAAGTAAATCCTTAGATAGAGGAAGAAGGAAAAAAAAATACCTTGCCCCCCAGGTGTGAATGCAAGGGATATATCAAATTATATCAAGAGATATTGTAGCCAAGGGATATCTTTACAAAACAAATGTCCTAGAAAAGATATCACGAGTGATTATAAAGATTTATAGGGATAAAATATAGAAAGAATAACCAATTAAACTCAAAATGAAATACATGCTAATAGCAAAATGGATCCTAGAAGAGTGGAATAAAATACCTCTTTCCCCCCAGTGAAGAGAAAAGAGGAAAAATGCAATCTAACTTGTAGAAGAACGAGGGGAATGCCCTATATCAAAATTATGAAGAAATTGTAATACTGCACGGGAATGAGATATAATTCCTAAGGCAACTCTTTCTCTAACATATAGCTTAAAATGCACACAATCAGCAAGTAAATGTTTATTAGTATAATGAAAAGGACATTTATATTTTGAGAGAGCATTTCTTGGAATGGGTTTAAAGATTTCTTTCTGGGAATTCATTAATTGGACATACACTTTCTTAGCCACATCTTGAGGAGTATCAGGGTGATCTAAAGAAGGTGTTGGAAGAAGAACATGAAGAGGAGGACGGTGGTTAAGATCCACTACCTTGATTGGAGGAGGTGGGAAACCTATACCATGCATATCTTGTTTAGGAGATGAATGAATTAGGTTTTTAATGCCTTGTTCATTGATACCAATCCCTAAACCTTTATAGCCTTGTTTATCCACCATAGTATATCTGGTAGCGTACCTATCTTGCAAAGCTTCAATATAAGGATATTGATTATGGTGCTCATGAGAAAATATTGTGTATGGTGGAATGATAGGATTAGAAGAGGTTTCCTTTTTTCCCCTTTATCATCATCATGGATTGGATAGGGAGGTGAAGGTAAATGAAAGAATTCTCGAACATCATTATCATGGATCCTAGCTTGAGCCTCATCATAAGTGTGGGAAGAACTAGGGATTGAAGGTGGA
>MU227039.1:1204137-1216897 GCA_018584345.1 Thuja plicata
GGTTAGGAAGATTAGGAGCTAGATTAGGCATGATAGGAGTAGGAAGATTAGGAGGTGAGGTATCATCTACCCAATTCTTCACATAATCCAAAAGAGTAATAAGTCCACTACACAAATCTTTAATGAAGGTTTTGAAAGTAGGAATACTAGTATTAGTTAATCTAAAAATAGCATAAGCAAGTGAAATATGAAGATTAACAAACATGATGAAATGGATGATACTCTCATAGTTATCATAGGTAGTATAAAGAGATGCTAAAAGAAGCATGATAAGAAAAATAGCCATACACCAAAAGATCTTCATAATGAATGAAATGCAAGAAGTGTTTTTTTTATTTTTATGAATATATATATTTTTTTGTATCTTAAAATGAAAGAGCATAAAAGAAAATTTAATATGTATGCAAGAGCTAATGTAAGAGTCAAAGCATCTAACACCAACAAGAAAGAGTTGTCTATCGCAGGTTCACCAAAATGTAAAGGGGAAAAAAATGATTATGTGTATTTGAATATTTGAGTTGTATTTCCTTAACCTTTACATTTAATAGTAATTTTGATGTATGTGTGTTTTAATGTGATTAAGCATATAGGGGGAAGGAAGATAAGATGTTCTTCTTTTATCCCCAAATGCACAAATGAAAGATCCAAGTTGATGAACCCAAGAGAAGGATCAATACATAAAAGAATCAACCATTTGGAAATGAGAGTAAGGAAGAAGATCTTAAATTATGTTTTATGATTAAGGAGATATGATATATAATAGTAATTGAAAAGGATGAGAGGAAGTACCAACCTTAAAGAATTGTAGATCTGAAGAATGCTATTTTCTAAGGTCTGTACTCTATTTCTGGAAAATCTGAAGTATGATCTAGAACAAAAACGTAGAGACGAACAAAACCCTTAAATATTTTTACGATCTGACACCGTCTTGAGAAAAAGGTTGACCTTGACCCACAAATGTCACCCCTGACCTAATAATCTCAACCCTGACCTGTGCAGGTCTAACATAAAATCTATTTTTAGATCCCGATAGTTCACTGAAAAGGGTATCTAGATCTGAGTTCAAATCCATAGTCCAGAACCTGTACCTGCAAGAAAAAGAGGTTTGTTTGTTGGGGGGAGGGGTTTTCCTTAGTCAAACCCTGATTTAGGAATTAACCTTGAAATCAATAAAGTATAGAATTCTAGCAAGTAGTAGAATTAAATCTAAGAATGAAGCTATGATATTTAATAGATATGCAATTATAATTCAAATGTAAGAAAGCACGTAAATATGAAAGCTTAGACTCAATAGAAACCATAAACCTCCATGACTGTATGCTTGGAATCCACCTTGAAGAGAATGAATGAGTGTTGAGGATGTACAAAGGATCTTGAAGTAAGATCACACCACCATGAT
This sequence comes from Thuja plicata, assembly GCA_018584345.1. NCBI lineage: Eukaryota > Viridiplantae > Streptophyta > Pinopsida > Cupressales > Cupressaceae > Thuja > Thuja plicata. The sequence continues at coordinate 1,205,537 of MU227039.1, forward strand.
GGCTAGATCTAGGGTTTGAATGATGAATCTTGCATGTTGGAGCCAAATCCCTTCAAAGGATTGAAAGCTTGAATCCTTGATCTTCAATGGAGGAATTGAATGCTTGAGAGGAAGAATTTAACACCTTGAAAGCTTGAGAACATGTAGAATAATGGATGCTTGAACCTTTTTCTTATTGACAAATCTTGGTTAGAGCTTTTTCCACTTAGAAGACTTAGAGAAAATGAGAGAGAAAGGCTTCCTTTTATATGAAACTAGGGCACAATCTTCTAGAGAGGCCAACATAGGAGAATTAAATTCCAATTAGACCCATGCCCATAGAAGAGGACCTATATTAAATATAATTTTGGACTTGCCTCTTTAGAACACAAAACAACCGACCCAGAAGCGGGAAAAATGAATTTTTGATGACTTTCGGAAGCCGAAAAGCTTCTAGATTTGGAAGGGGGACCCAGGTCAAGGTCAAAATGAATTTTTGATGACTTTCGGAAGCCGAAAAGCTTCTAGATTTGGAAGGGGGACCTAGGTCAAGGTTGAGGTTGACCCTAACCTAGGTCAAGGTTGAGGTTGACCCTAACCTAGGTCAAGGTTGAGGTCGACCTTGACCCAGGGGGTCATAACCCCTAGAAAATGTGTCAGGTGGGATAGAAGGTGCCCCGAGAGGCCCAATCAGGGTCCTAAACATGCACAAAAGTAGGATATGATGCATAATTTAGGGGATAGTATGATGGTGGTAAAAAACATACCCTAAGGAGGGCTAAACATTCTTAACATAGAAGTGCTTCCATTTTAACACAATACAACTTGTATAGACACTCTTTCTCAACACGTTCTTCTATTGCCTTGTCTGCATCTACATTTTGATCAATATCTATGTTAGGTACAATCTGCAATAGTATATCTTTGGTTGTCTCTAGGACTTGGGAGCTCTTGTGCTCCTTCCTGAGCTTGTCCTGAGTTGCCTTTACTTTACAAAGCTCAACATACTTTGTAAGTGACTCTGGATCCAATGTCCTAGGATCACAGTCTGGTATGTAAATGATTTCATCCAATGTGATTGGATTTTTATTCTTCTTCTTCTTCTTTTCAATTTTAGTTGAAGAACTTGTATGCAGTACCATAGAAAGTCCCTTTTCTTGGTCTAATGTACTTGGTGAAGGCTTTGGAGGTGTTGTGCCCTTATCCCGCTGCTTTGTATTCACCCGTCAGTTAGTTGTATACGTCTCTACATCAACCTTTTCTTTTTTTGTAGCTTTATCTTCCTTGATATCCTTTGCATCACCTTGTTTTTCTTCTCCAATTATAGCTTTCTATTCATCATTTTTACTTTTCTTCTCCCCATCACCCTTATCCTCGGGTATTATTGCATCATGGTCAGGTGTGTTCTCCTTTTCTTCTAAGATGATATTGATAGATTGTATCAATAATGACATTTGTCCTGGTATATTGGCTTGTGCAACATCCCATGTTTCCTTTTCCTTCTCTTCTCCTTGCGCGGTGGTCACATTAATATCTTCATCATTCTTTACTTCATCTGCAGGATCACCTCCAGTGATATCTATTATAGTTATATCTTTGATTTTGTCATCTGTAGTATCCTTTAATGATTATAAGATCTCTGGTATGTCATCCATCTCCTTGCTTGCTTGTGTTGTCAGATCAATTGGATTGACATCCTCAGTGTCATTTAGAAAGATGTGCTCTAGGCTCGGTGTAGCTTGTTTCTCTTAATTGTGAGGGGTCTTGGTAAGAGCTAATACCTTCTTGGGGGCTTGTATCCTCTTTAGGTAGATTAAATATTTTTCTCCAAGCTTCATCACGTTCTTTGTCAAGCTCTATTAGGCTTCCCTACAGTACTTTGTAGGCTCTCAATTTTTCTGAGAACTTCTTTGAATTCTTCTTCATCATTTCATCAATTTCTTCCATCTTTGAATCTGGTGGCATAATTATTACTAGGGATCCTTCCCTTGTATTTTTTTTAGTTTTTAGTGCATATGTCTACCTTGCTAATAGGATGTTATTAATTTCTTGTGGCATCATCTTATCAAACTGTAAATGTACATACTTGAACGCAATCATTGCCCAGATGATTTCTTCTTCTATCTTAACCTGATCCTCGGGTTTCAGAGTTAGCCATTGTCTCATCTTAGGATTATATATGCTACTTGTCTTGACGATTGGTGCAGCAAACTCATCAATTGTTGTAGGAAATGTTTTCTAATCTATTTGAGCTCCTTTTTATTTCTCATCCTATTCAGTGTCATCTTTATCTTCTTTTCCTCAGATGTATTTTCTTCTTTGCCTTGGTACCTATTTCCCAGTTTGAGGATTTCTTTTGTAAGTGTTACCAATTTTCGGTACCAAGGTCCTTGGCGGAATTCTACCTACAAAGGTATTTTTCCGCAAAGGCTTGCAGGATTTGAAAAATCATCTTCTCCATTGGTGGAATTCTACTTGTGAAGGTTTTTTTCTGAAAAGGCAAAAAGTGAAGGTTTTTTACATGTTGCGGGTTTTGCACCTCTCAGGTGATTTTCCGAAAAAGGGAATTTTGCCTTGTTGCGGGTTTCGCACCTCTCAGGTGATTTTCTGAAAAGGCAGAAAGGAAAGAGCGCTGTGGTGGACCCCATAATGGGTTTTCAAAGCACTTTTTCAATTTTCCGAAAACCAAAAAAGACTCAAGGTGGAGAATTGAAATTTTGATTCTCCGTGGCATAATTCTACCTGCGAAAGTGATTTTTCGCAAAGGCAAAAAGAGAAGATTTTTCACATGTTGCAGAGTTCGCACCCATAGAGAGATTTTCCGCAAGCAAGGAAATGCACCCTATTTCTATTTTTCCGCAAGTCCACAGAACATGGAAGAGAAGGAGATCGCGGGTATGCGATGAGCTATATAAAGGGATGCATTGCATAGTCGCACAGGCAATTTTCAAGGTTCATAAAGGTCCGCGACCGAGCGACCAAAGGAATTGTTCAACACATCACTCACTCGCTGCTATTTTTAGGTGATAGGAAATCAGCTCGCGGGTGTGAGATGAGTTAAAGGAAGAAGCTCATTGCACAGTCGCCGATCAACTCAAATGAAAGAAAAGGAGCCCGCGAGGATGCGACGAGCTAAAGAATAAGTCATCGCTCAGTCGCCAGTCAGTAGAGATGAAAGGAAGTTAGCTCTCGAGTTGGCGATCAATCAGAAGATGGATGTCATCACCCACTCGCACACAAGATGAAAATAGAGTAAAAGGTGGTGCGAGTGTGCGACCGAACAGAATATGCAATGAATAAATGGATGTCGCTCAGTCGCTCAGAATCTAAAAGGTCAGTTTAAACAGCCAGTGACTGTATGATGAAAGAACAAATGAAAAGGAAGATGCAGAGGCACTCAGTTTCCAAGACTCAAGCTTTTAAAAATACACAAAAGTGATTTTCAAAGGGGATTTTAATATTTTATTGCAAATCCATGTTTTATTCCCGGAAGTTTTCAGAGACAGAACAATATCAGATTGTTCTCAGATGCTGAAAATAAGATATTTTTACAGATGGAAAGATCAAATTTTAAAAGATCAGAGGTTGCAGTTGTTAAAGTCTGCATAAAAGTTATTGCAATTCAGAGACTTTTGTGACTCTTCTAGAGGGATAAGACTACTTCTTTAAGGGAGTGTTTATGATGGTGTGACTTTTGGGTCACCAAATGGTATTTTGCAGACTTTTGAAGAGTTAGACAACGGCTGGACAGGCCAAATCCGATGCAGAAGTTATTTCTTTCAGAATGCAGTTGGCTTTGAAAATGCATAAATATGAGTTGAATACTCATTGTTAAACAGTTCTTCTTCCCTTTGGCTTGAGGTTTTGTAACTTGTTCTAAGTTCTTAACAAAAGCAAAGAGATTTTGTAACCCATTTCAGACAGTTCCAGATTTTATGTGAAGGCATCCTTTGGAGTGATTTTTTGAATCCTTCATGGTGGTCATTTGCAGATTGTGTGAAACTCAGTTTTATGAGAGTGTTATTAAGTCACCATTGAAGCTTGAATAAAATTTTTTTTTTGGAAGCCATTATTGAGTTCATCTTGTGGTATGTGAGTTACTGATTTGATGTTGTTTTTGTGATTCATTTTGAATCCTTGAAGTAAATGTCTCAGTTTTAGCATCTGTGAGTGAATATTTGATACTCACGTAGGTTATAAGTTGTGATTTTTTGTTTCATTTCGTTGTTAATAAGTGAATGCTATTATTTTTGTTAACAGTTGAATTGAGGTCAATCCTTCTTATAAAGCATTTTTATCTGAGTATTCTGATATCAATATTGTGCATATGTCAAACTGGTTTTAGGAAAGTTTCATTGTGTCTGATTAATACCATTCTCATCTTCAGATTTGGTGCATCACCTCAAGTTTTCCTTTTAGTTTTTCATATTTTTTCAGTACTCCAAGTTCATTCAAGAAAAATATTTCTTATCTCTTTTCCCAGCCAAGTTTTTTACCATTTTACAAAAGCTTCAGGTGAAGTATCATATAGGAACTGACATAGAACCCGAAGATTCACTCCAATTTTGGGAAACCCACTACCCAGGAGTGTTTCCATGTTTCTCCAAAAGGTTAAGTTTTTATGAGCTTAACAGGGTGCAGTTTTGAGAGCTAACAGTAAGTCCTCACTATTCCTTTCTTGACCGATGGTGAGATTGTATCTATGGTAGTTTGACTCCTCATCCATGATGAAACAATAGTTCTTGGTTTCTTCACAAGTGGTGCATCAGACTTAGTTGAATCAGAGTCACTCACTTGTTCACCTTCACCGACGAGTGACTGTCCCTTGGTTTCATCTTTTTGTTTTGTTTCTTCATCATCAACCGACAACTTCTTTTGAAGTGTCTTAACCATTTTATCCTTCTTTTTGTAAATCTTCTTCACTACTAGGATTGTTTTAATTCTGGCCTTAGCTTCTTCGTAGGTGCCAAATCTTGGTAGTGATTTTTCAACTACCTCATTCAGTAATGCTTCAATAGCATTTGTGGCCTGATCAATGCTTATTTCACAATCAAGAGATGGTAACCATGTTGTCCTCGGTACAACTGGTTTTGTCAACGTGGTGTCGGTATCCACTATGAAACATATATCATCCTTATATTTTTCCACCAGTTGTTCAGGTATCCTCATCCTCTTTTGGATTCTATCTTTGAATCTGGTGACATATGCATCCATGACTAATGTAAATTTGTCCCCTAGTGACTTAATAAATTCACTAGTTTGAATTGTCATTGGTCGAGTAGTGTTGTAATTGACATTACCAACAGATGGGAAGAAGTTTTGGAAATAGAAAAATGAACACATGAGGAGTGATCTAAACTTACATGAATTAGTCCTTTCCGACCTAATTGTCCTCATGTTCTCCTCCAATTGCTTCAGTAGAAGCTTGAATAGGTCCAGTTGTAGTCCCTTTTTCATAATTTTATGTTTAGTGTCAACTACTCCACATGAAAGGTTGTTTAACTGGCTGGCTTGGAATACCTTGTAACCCAGTACACATGCACCAAACTTTAGTTCTATATTGGTGATGAAGTTTACTTTTAAACCTCTTCTATCTCATACTGCACCTGTCATCTTTTCTATATTGGGGCGAGGAGGATGTTTGAGTGCTTTGACCTTGTCGATTATTGGATAACCAGTTACTACATGTATTACATCCTTGGTGATAGGTTTTGGCTCGTCCAACCACATCTTTTGGTCATGTACCTGACTAAGAACTATTAAGATCCACTTGGTTTTGAATTCCTTCGAGAACATTAGGGCATTTTTCAACCCTTTTAACTCAATGTGTTTATGTTCATCCTTGATGTTTCCATATGTCCAAAGCTTCTTGTAAGCTTCCTCAACTTTGAGATCTTTGATCTCTACAACCCTACAGTGGATATAGGCTTGGACATCCTCAACTAGAAAAACCCTATGTGGTATATTTTAGAATGATCCAGCATCATTGGGTTGTGAAGAAACCTCAGGGAAGAATTTGTACTTAGGCTCTTCACATGTAGAGCTATTGATTAGATTAACCTTTTTATCCTTTGCATTCTTGATCTTGGAAACACGTGATGTGGTTGCCATGTTACTAGAAATTTAGGGCTTCTTTTGTAAACAAACTGTGAGCTCGATGAGTTTTAGTTACTCACTTGATCTACTATAGCTACTGTGAATCTGTCAGAGTAGCCATGAATGTGCTTGGGAGTCACTCTACAATCTGGTCATTGTTCTTCTCTCTTCTCTTTGCTATGCTCTTTGCTCTTAATCGCTTTGTGAATGAATGATATTTTTGTCACCCTTTTATATATGATTCCCTAAGTGGTGGATTTAATACTTTACCTACTTCTCAGTGGTTGAAGACGAAGTTGCTCAGGGAACATACTAACTTCATTCTTAGTGAGAATGCGATGCTCGGTGTAAGTGTCAATTCAATTGACCTTTCTCATGTTCACCGACGAAGCTCAGAATATAGCAAAGACTGATTGTCTTTTTACATGATTACCGATGATGCTTGGTTTATATTAACAACTTAGCTTTTATATGTATATCGACGATTCTTGGTATGCATTGACAGACGAGATTGGATTCACAAATTCATAACAAGTAATACCATAGTTCATATTTATTCATACTAGTCTGGCATTTTTTCAATGTATATAGGAACTGATGTAAAATATAGTTTTGTATAGTGCAATTCCATACTTACTTGTTCTTCTTAGGTGGGGGTGGTGGAATCACCAAATCTATTGGATAAGGTGTCACCAATTGTATTGCTTGGTCCATCATCATTAGTTTTTGTAGCTTTCCGCCACATTTTGTTTCTCATCTTCCCAATGTCTTCAATAGTGTTTCCATTAGAAAAGGTGCTTGAATATGTCACTCAGTCTTTGCAATCCTTTCTTAGATGACCGACCCTATGACAGTGTAAGCATGTCATTCTAGGGTTAATCCATCTTCTAGACCTTCTCATCCATTTCCTCATGTAGTCTGTAGCTATGTGTCCATATCTACCACATGCTATGCAGTTTGTCCATGTGTTGTAATCCCAAACATATGAGTTACCGAGTCTTCTCGGTTGATGAGCATTTTCTTATTCTTTAGGTTTCCATGCTTGTTTTTTCTTTTTCCCGCATTCAAGAGATGTGTGCGCATGCATTTTACAACTAGAATAATATTTTTCGATGTAGGTTTCCTTCTTTAGTTGTTCCACCTTAGATCTACATTCATGTGCTTTGTGTCCATGCTTGTTACACTTATAACATTTACCTATGATTGTAGATGTGGATTTAGGAATACCTTTAGCTTTGCTCCTACAAACATTTGATGTGTTGCCTGGTTTTCCATAGTGATTGCATGACTACTTCCTTGGTCTTGGATTTGTGTAGACATCTTTTTGATCAGCTTGGTATGATGATTCTCCATGCTTGGTATACCCTTGAATGGTATTGTTGTTGATTATTCTTTGTCCATTCATAAAATCATCCATCCTTTTTGTGTTTTCTTCAGCTTTCTTGATCATATCATTATGTTGTTGCTGAATCCTTACTTCATGCTTTATTTTTTCATTTTCTTCTCTTAGCTCACCAATAGGTTCTAATTTCCCATTAAGTTCTATGTTCACTTGGTTTTGCTCATGTCTCATAAGAACTATTTGATTGGTGATCTCCTGATGATGTTCAGTAAGTCTTTGTATTTGAGTCTCTCTCTCTCTCTCTCTCTCTCATAGCTTTTCAGTGATCTTCCTCCTATCATCAATAGCTAATGTTCTTTCTTGTTCAAATTGTCTATCATTATTCATAACAATAATTATCCTTACCATCTGTGTCTCTTGACCGATTTGCAGTACCTTTACTTGCTGTGTCAGATGTTGATTGATTTTATTTAGATTTGTAATGCTTCCTTAAAATGTGTCTGATGTATTGCAAGATGTAGATCCTGATAACTCAGACAAATCAGGTATCTCTTCTTCATGATAGTCTATTTCATTACAACGAGATACCATAACTTTTCTTTCATCTAGAAGCTTTCTCATCTTGATCCTTGTTTCTTTGTTTTTCTCATAGAAGATCTGTATCTGCAACTTATAATTTTTAATATTCTTATCTAGCTTATACCTTTTCATTGTATGATATTTTTTCTCAAGTGATTTAAACTTTTCCAAATAAGAGATCTAGCTCTGATACCAATTGTTAGAACAATGGAATGGTGTGTACTGAGAAGGGAGGGGTGAATCAGTATCCTTAAAAACTTTTTATCAATTAAAAGTTAATTCTTTAGTAATCAATTCCTTGCAATACTAACCATAAATTCTTTTCTATCTTATGTATGTAATATCAAAACATAAACTTAATTACATGTAAACATTCATGAAATGTAAGTACACATGACTCAAGAATTGGTAACACAGAAAACCCCTGCTAGAAGGTAAAAATACAGTGGGGATGAAACCCACAAAACTTCACTATCTACAGAATGGAAGGTGCCAGTTAAGGATAGAAGTTTTATCATTTATGATGATCTTACCCTATTAGGAGTAACATTTTAGACTGGTTAGGGCTACTCACTTAAAATATTTAGCAACACTATTTAGTGTGCACTCGGTTAAGAGATTTACATAAGAATTGTTAAATCCACCTTCTTAAAGGATTTATTCTATTTTCTAGACTTGTTAGAATGTTGTTAAAAATACTTATTGACCTGATTATATGTAATCTTGAATTGCTGAGTACAGCTCCTTTAAGTTCACAATGTATGTGTATTACCTATAGTGATTGATTAATACCTCTGTTATGGTTGGTAGCCTTGAATCTTGTTCTTAATGACTGATTTCATCTTTTGTTGTCCTTCTGTATAAAAATATCTATCTGATGCATAGATGTTTGCTACGGCTATAATCATCATTGTTTGATTGATTTCTACATCTATTTATACAATATATTAACCTAAATAGGTTTCACGCTTTACAATAATAACTCTATGATCAAAGGTTTACAACTTGACCTTGATCTCCTAGTTTGCATGTTTTCTATCAGTTAGTATAATTAAAAAAATTACATGTGCTTTACTTGTCCCTCAAGAAATGGTTTTAAATATAAGCATAAAGCTAAATATAAAACTCAAGTGTTTTATCTAACGTGTAACACATATCCTTATTTCTCAGAATTAAAGATGTCTCTCGGTAGACTGGTGCTCGAGTTGATCTATAGTCTTTCATTGATGATATCCTTGTAGATATTCTACTTCTTGGGTTGCTTTGTAGACTTTCTATCAGTTTACACTATAGCCATTCTATTGGTGATAGTGCACTTAGCATTTTTGATGACGTATGTGAATTGTTGTGTCAGGTTGCACTATAAACCTTTATTTTGGTGATCATGTTACCGATGGTTCAAAAATTATTTCCTTTGTATACTAATGACAAAATATGATCATCAATCTAATCTACAAAGAGATTCAAGAGCTGAAAAGTCAAAACAATAGGGAGAGTCTGCATAATGCATATTTTGTTTATACTAACACAAATTATATTTAAGCTAGGGAGAGGTACTGAATTCTTGCAGTTGTAGAACAAAATTTTGGTATTTTTTGTATGGCATATTATATTGCCTATTTCATATTTTGTTTCCATCAATGCCAAAGGGAGAGATTGATGAACTACAAATCATTATATGTTTGAATTCATTTTTTGATATTCAACCGAGTTGCAGAAGTGATGATAAACATTATCAGTTAATGTATTGTCATTGATGTCAGCTTATTTGAGTGTTATTATGGTGGAAAACATCTGTGATGTATTGAAGATTTGGAAAAAACAATGTTTATGTGGTCGAAATAATGAAGAGTTCTGTATACACCGAGTAGCAGTGTAAACTGAGTAAAACACAATGTATACCAAGCGCCAGTGTTAACTGAGCAAGGGATTGCCAACACAACTATTGATTAAGCAATTAATTCAAACCAAGGCCAACTAAAATGCTGAGCTGGAATTTGATGATTTTGAGGTAAAAGATAAATTTTTTTATTTGATAAAACGGTTATCAAAATTCAAAGAAGACTGGACAACAGAGATTGAAACGTGTTTTTAACACAACTATTGGGAAATAATCAAGCAGGAAAATGAACGATGAAGATTAAGTGGTAAGATTTGAAGGATGAAAATTAAATGATACATGATATCTATATAAGAGATAAGAGATTCATTTTGTGAATCATGTACACAGATGCTGAAGCATACATACAAATTTATGCATGAATGATAAAACTGGTTAAAGATAGAACCAAGTGCATTTCTGCAGACATCACCAAGAAAATAGAGGAAAGAGGATTACTCAGAAGAACAAGATGAAGAATGAGATAAAATGAAGTGAACAAAATGTACTTAGAATAGATCTGAATATCTACAAATTAGAGTTGTATTAGAATCAGATCATTACTGTAACAATTTAACCATTGCTACAGATAAATCTCTTAACTGAGTGGGACAATGAATCCCTATTAGAACATTTAGAGAATGTTAATTGTTTTCTTATTGAACCCATAGTGAATGCATGGTCAAGAGAGAATTGGTAGTTTTAAATCCTCTAACAAGGTCACATTTAATAGTGTGCATTGTAACCTTTAACAAAGTTGGCTCTTCACTGAGCTCACTTTAGAAGAGTGAAAATAGTTTGGGTTCCCAATCCCAAGTGATTTTTCCCTTAACAAGGTTTCCACGTTAAAAATATATGTGTCAATATCTATGAATGTTGTGTATTGTTATTTTACTTTATACTTTATTTTCTTGACCTAGATCGGTAATCACATTATTCATTTACTGATACTTGGTAGACAACTTAACAGTGAGTTTTGAAATCATAGTTTATATTTCATAGAGTGGAGTCTTATAATTGATATTGTTTTGTTATACATCTAGAGGAATTTGGGACTACAGGATAATTTTGTGAGGACACTGAGTCTAACTGATTCACCCCCCCTCTCAGTTATTCTAATAGAAGGCTTTTAGTGAGAAACTACCATTTCTTTTATATCATAGCCCAAAGTCTAGAGTACCTTTAAAATACTTGAAAACCCTCATTACTACCATCTCATGAGTTTTTTTAAGATTTTCCCGATATCTAGAAACCAAACATGCAACATGCATAATGTATGGTGTAGAAGAAATTAGGTAAATTAGTCCACCTATCATGGATCTATACAATTTTTTATCAACCTCTAAAGTCTCATCATCCTTATGTTGGAAATAATCAAGACTAACCAAGTTACTGAGAGGGGAGGGGTGAATCAGTAACTCTTAAAACTTTAAAACATTTCTGCACATGTATATACTTTGACCATTCATTCATCTAATCTACTGCA
>MU227039.1:1223817-1236219 GCA_018584345.1 Thuja plicata
ATTACTGAGTCGGTAGAAGCTCGGGTTCCTCAAGCTGGCTCGGTGATCTTCTGATACTCGGCATCCACTACAATACTCGGCATCATCATGCTCTCGGTAAGAGTAGAAGCTCAGTCCATACTAGTCCTGAAGTGTAGCTTGGAACTCGGTAGCCACTGGTGACTCGGTAGCTGTAGTGTCACTCGGTAACCATTGGCGACTCGGTAGTAACTAACTTCTCGGTTGGCTTCAACTGATGGCTCGGTAGTTACGGTGAAGCTCGGTGACTACCGTCTACTCGGTACATGTTGCTCTTCTCGGTAAACACTGCTGAATTGTTCATATGCTCGGTGACCACTGTTTTTCTCGGTATGAACTGTTTAACCGCTGAGCTTTACAATGTGATTAGTGAATACTCTGTATAAGCTGTGAACTGAGTGATGAGCTCGGTAAGCATACAGAATCAAATAAGTGTTTTCACTGATGAAAAATATAACATAATTCCAACACCTTACTCAACTGACAACTAGTAGCCATAGGAGTTGCAACTGGTTTAGAATTTTCCATCATACAATTTTTAAACATTTCTTTAGTGTACTTGGTTTAAGAGATAAATATACCATCTTCTTTCTGAACAACTTGAAGGCTGATGAAAAAAGACATCTCACCAATCGTTGACATTTTAAATTCTTTTTTCATCTCTTCAAAAGATTTATTGTAGGCATTATCATATCCTCCAAATATAATATCATGAACATATATAATTATAATCCACTATTTACCATTTTCAACTTTCAAATAAAGATTACTATTGGTCGCACTCTTTTGAATTTTTTTGTATCATACATTTGTCTAGTCTAGCATACCAAGCTCTAGGAGCTTGTTTAAGTCTATATAATACCTTTTTGAGTTTGGATCTTCTGTAAACTAGAAACAATTAGACTATTCAATAAATATGTCTTCCAATTCTTTATTAAAAAATGCAGATTTAACATCCCTTAAATAAAATTTAAAATTTTATAAGCATAAAAATCTAAAAACATTATGATTGCTTCTAATCTAGCTATCAGAATAATATTTCCTTTAAAATTGATTCCTTCTACTTGATTATAACCTTTATGTACCATTTTTTCTTTGTTTTTAGTGACTTTTCCATCTACAGTCAACTTGTTCTGGAATACCCATTTAGTTCCAATCACATTCTTTTCCATTGATCTTGGTACAAGTTCTTGAGTATCAATTTTCTTTATATGATATAATTCTTCATTCATGGATTTCATCATGTACCTCATCTTTGTTGGTTTTTTCATACGTCTTTGGTTCCATAATAGATAAGAAGCAAGAATTTAACTGATCAATTGTCTTGACAAGTCCCCTTTTTATTTGAACACCTTTGTCTCTATCTTTTATAATTTGATCTTCTGAATGACATCTCTGAACATATCTAGAAGATGTTTTCAATGTCTTCTAAGGTTCATTTTATTCATCTATTCCTTCAGTAACTTATAGAGCACTTATTTCTTTCATTGGAGTAATAGGAACTTCTTCTAATCCAATTTCAAGTCTAGTAGAGATATGATTTTATTCTTCATCAACCTTGACATTTGCACTTTCTTCAAATTTCTTCAATCTCTAATTGTAGCATCAGTAATCCTTTCTAGTAGTGGGGTATCCCAAAAATATACCTTAATCTTATCTTATGTCAAACTTTCCAAGATTATCTTCATCTTCCCCGATATAGAACTTTCTTCCAAAAATCCTAAAATATTTGATAGTAGGTGCTTTACCAAATCATATCTTATAAGGAATCTTTGTATGATTCACTCTAATCCATACCCTATTAAGAAGACAAATTATGATATGTACAACATCCCTCCAATACACACAAGGAAGATTAACATCAGTCAACATGGTCCTAGCCATTTCAACATGTACTGAGAGGGGGGGGTGTAGGGATAACTTTAAGAAACCCCCTCCTAGGAAAAAGTATAAAATCCTGAAGAATTGTACATTAATTTAGGGGAAATGGTTTCTTGATGATGGCAATTTTTTTTTCTAAATTAGGAAAATAATATAAAGGCAAAGGCAAACTTTTCCCTGCCGAATGAAAATTCCATAAATTCATGGTGAATAATACATTAATGTGGGGAAAAATATATATTGTGTGAGGTGAATTTTTTTCTTTTGAAGTAAAAACATTATAATATATGAGGCGAATGATTTTCTTTTGAAGGGAAAAAAATATTTGTACTGGTGAATTTTATGTGCTGTTTGAAAATATATTTATTTTTTTGGCTAATCTCCCATTAAGTATGGGAAAAATAAATATTTTATAGGCAATTTTCAAAATATGGGACTTGTCAATGCGTCATGTGGGCCAACACCAATGAATAACTTGTTTGTAGATTAAACACATGTTGGTATCCATAAGCATGAAAAGTTACATCGACACACAACCAAATAGTAACATCCATCATTTTATAATGTTAAATGTCTTATTTGAGACCGTTTGATGATCTGAGATCAATGGCTGAAGTTTAATTTCAGCCCAATTTCTTTAAGGAAATAGAGTTCTCCAGGAATTCATTGGAATGATGACACGTATCAAATTAATCTACACTATAACCATTATCTAATTAATGCAATATCACGTAATTACATCATTATTTACACATATCAAGTCTTACATCTGTTTAGGTGGATGGTTGATAATGTATCACAATTATCGTTGATAAAATAATTTTTTTATCACTGACACTAAATCTCTCTATTTCTAATTTCAGAAATTCATGCCTTTAATATGAAATATTTACGGAATTCTGAAGGACAAATGAACTGATTTCACACACTCGTGCATTTAATATGAAAGACTTATAGAATTTTGAAGGACAAATGAATTAATTAGGTTAGAGAAAGAATTGAGGGCTATTTATAGATGATCTACGCTTCTTTCTTCTTCAATTCTCCTTTGGTTTGGGTTTGCCTTTGCTAGTGCTTGAAAGATTGCCTCTAGTTTAGGTCTTTAGGCTGTATAATTTTAGATATTCTGGTAGTTGTTTTTTGAAGATGGACACTCCTATTCGTTTGATAAGCAGATCTGTGGAGGAAAAAAAGGTCATTTTGTTGGAATTAACGGGAAGTAGTACTAAGAGGGGAGGGGTGAATCAGTACCTCTAAAACTTTTTTAACACCTTTAACAATTCATTATTAGTAATCATTCATTACTGCATTACCGACCATTACTGTTGTTCTTTCTTGTGCATGTATTGTTCATTCATAATATTTAATAGTTTGCAACATTCATAGAAACATTCATGAAAGTAATAAACACATAACACAAGATATGGTATCGCAGAAAACTCCTGTTAGGAAGTAAAAACTGCGGTGGGGATGGCACCCACAAAAATTCACTACTTGCAGAATGGAAGGGATCCAGTTAAGGCTTACAATTTGATCACTTTTTATGATCTACCCTGTTAGGATTATTAAGGTGAAGACAGGTTAAGATCTACTATGTTAAGAGCTTTAGCAACACTGATTTAAGTATGCACTCAGTTATGAGATTTACAATAAGACTGTTAAGTCCACCTTTCTTGAAAGGATTTCTTATGCGTACTACACTTCTTAGAATGAGTACAAATGTTAACTTGACTGTATGCAATCTACAATTGCTGATTACAGATCCATTAAAGCTCTCAGAATAATAATATCACCTTAAGTGATTAATGAATACCTTTTCTCTGCTTGTCGGTAGCCTATGTTCTTGTTCTTAAAACTGATTTGATTCTTTTCTGTCCTTTTGCATGAATTCTCTTCTCTGGTCTCTACTAGATGCTCTCCGTGGCTACAATCTTCATTGAAAAAATACTATTCTCAATAGATTGAGCATCTATTTATACAAGTATTTAACCTATCTTTGAATCACGCATTACAATGTTAACTCTTAGATCCAAGGTTTACAACTTGACCTTCATCTTTAGTTTGCATGTTTTAAATCATTAAAACTAATTAAAATAATAATAAATACATTGCTTCCTCCACACATAATGGATTTAAAAGTAAATCAAGAAGCTATAAATACAATTTCAGTGATTTATCTGATGTGGAAAGTCAGATCCACTTTTTGCAGGATGTAACTGACTGTCGGTTCTTGGTCGTTAGGTTGAAATGAAAGTCTGTCAGCATTCCTTTGTTGAGCTGTTCATCAAGTCCCCTTTGTCTGTTGGGTTACTCTCTTTGTTGTTTCATCGGTTTGCACTGTTGTTACTCGTCGAGTTCTATTTACCTTTTTTTCATCGAATAACACTGAATAATGTTTGTCAGGTAACCTTGGCATCAAGTAGTGTTGTGCCCTGTTTGTTGGTGTAGTGACAACCGATGGTGCAGATCATGTTTTTCCTTGTGTATACTAATGGGAAAATATAATTCCTTCAATCTCCCCCTTTGACATTATATCAAAAACTGATATGTGCAAAATACTAAAGTGTTTAGTATGTATACCATATTTATATCCTTGTCATTATATGCCTCCCACTAAATGTATGCATCGATATAGTATAAGTATATGTACATGTATACTATACATTCTTTGTTCTTTTCTTGTATGTACATGTTATTTCCTCCTTTTATTTCCCCTTTCTTTTACTATACATATTATTTCCCTCTTTTAACTGAGCTGAGTGAACATATCAATTTCCCCCTTTCTTTGATACTTATAACAAAAATGTACAACTTATAATATGCCAAAATTGTGACAAAAATGTGTAACTTACAATGTGTCAAGAATATGAGAATGGGTTTTCTTGATATCTTCGAGCATTTTCTCCCATTTTTCTTGTAGTTGTTCTAGTGCCATGTGTTTTAGCTCTAGCCATGCACGCATATCATAAATGTTGTCTAGGACAGACATTTCTAGGGTCGCAATTAATGTATTTGCCTTTGTCACATGTTGTTGCCAGAGTGAGAGTGTCGGTAAGAGCTAAGCTTGGAGCTCTTTTACCTCATCTCTATACTTTGTCTCTACAATCTGTATGTCTTGTCTCAATTTTTGAGCCTGTTTGATTTTCTCATTGTGCAGTTTTATTGCTTCTTCATTATTTGTTAGACTTTGTGCACTTGATTTAAGATCAACATCAATTTGTGCTATCTTATTGGTATACTGATGAGTGAGTTGATATAGAGTGCACAATTTTTGTATAAAAGTAATAGCTTCTAAGATTGGTTCAAGTGTGCTTACCAATTCAGATAGCTTTACCTTTTTCAATGCCACTTCCTGGCTTATCTTCTCGGCTAGCTTGAACTCATACTTTTTTTCAAGTCTCTCTTCCATGACCTTCTTAGCATCTATGTTTAGAGATATTATTGCATCTATGAGTAGCACCAATTGATCGAGCATTGGGGTGGTCTGATCAATTTCTACATCAGGTACTATTTGTTGAAGTATTCCTCTTGCTACTTCTAGTACCTTGGCCTGTTTTGTTTCTTTCTTTAGTTTTTCTTGAATGACCTTTCTCTCACAGAGTCATGCATATTTGGTCAATTCAGCTGGATCCAATGTCCTTCGATCACAAACTAGAATCTCAATGATTTAATCCAGAGTTACTAGATTCTTATGCTTGCTCTTCTTCTTCTTTGAGACTTTCAGGGATGCAAATGTATGAACTACCATAGATAGTTCATTTATTTTCTTTGAAGTGCTTGGTGAAGGCTTTATGGAAGATGATTCTTGTGTTTTCTACTCGGGTTGCACCTGTCAGTTTTGTGAAGACATCTCTTCATCAACCTTGGGTGTCTCTGCAAATTTTTTCTTTTGATTTCTTCTCTTGATCATCTTGCTTTGCTTCTTCACCTTTTTTTGTCTATGTGTCCCCTTCTTTCGTTTGTGTTTCCTCTTTATTTTGATCAGTAGACTTATCTGTCTGATCATCGGTTGCAACTTTTTCTGCAGTTGTATCCTCTGTATTATCCATGGTATCTTTTTCTTCTCCATCACCCTTGTCCTTGGGTGTGCTTGTGTCCTCTGCAGTATTACACTCCAATATATTGATTACCTTCATTAATACTGGCATGTTTCTTTGAGTGGTAGCTGTTAGGGATTTTTCTTGTATGAACCACAGTGCTTGAAATAAATACTTGAAAACTATGCCTTCTAATACTGATTCAGAGACAAGAAAAGCCTAATTTCTAAGGACTGGATAAGGTCCTTCTTCGTTTTTGAGCTCCACATATGCTCAGGCAGGTTTTACCTTTTATGATGGCTGTTTACACAGTATGTATTTATGTGGACACTGATTTGCTATGTATCTCTGTCAAATCAACTTATGGATCACCTTGCAAATGACCAAGCATAACCAGATGCAAGATATAATCATACAAACCATAGCTGTAAGCATAACAATAACCATTGATTCAAGGATTCTCATCCTTCTTCCTTTTCTTTATAGGAGGGATAACCTAAGGGATTCACTCTTCAAGGAATCAATAATATGGACGCAGTCCTGCTGACATAAGTCCTTAACAAGTTTTGTTTGTTTGTTCTTAGTAACAAAGTGTTTTGATTAAATTGGTTTTGATAACTTGGAATATCTTAAACAAAGATGGATTATCAGACTGTTTCTGGACCAGTGCCTATCTTTTGGGCTATAGAGTCAAAATAAGCGAAGATATCATAAAAACAAAACATAGTAAACTGCCTTACAGTTCACATACAATTCAGATAAATTGCCTTACAAGTTATCCTGTCACCTCAAATCTATTGTATCAAATTCTTAATCAAAGCAGTATGCTCAAATGGTTACCTTATCACCAGAATGCTACAGAATACCTTGTAAACTTAGCATAGAAAAGCATACACAAAGAGTAAAAAGACAGCAATAGGGGAGAGTAAAATTGCACCGTATATTATTTATATGATCCATCTTTTTCATACAATGAAAGATTACACATCTTCAAAAGATAGACATAAACCAGAATATCTGAATTCTGTAGTATATTATCTCTTTTCCAAAAAATATTCCAACACCAAAGACCCTTGCAAATTACAACTCTTCTCTTATATATAGGGTTACTGACCATCCAGGAATCCCTAAGGATGCAACAAGCTTCGGATGATCACAAAACCCTAACCCTAAAGTACAAAGAGACAAAAGAGAGAGAAAAAATGACGAAAGGACCAAGCCCTGATAGTATTTATGTTGAATCGGATAGCTGTGCTTGCCTACTCACCTACATTCTCCTTTTACAATAACTATCCCACATGTCTTGAACAGTGCAATGCCAAACTTTCACTTCACTCATCGTTCAGGAATTCCTCATCTACCATAGAATTCCCTTTCTTGGGTGTAAACATAACTTCCCAAGCTCTCACTTCATTGTCTGATAGCTACCTGAAGTCTTGAATACTCAGTACCTGCACCCTTGTTCCTGTCCCATCTAGCATCGGCGATATACATCAAGTGGGAACTTGTTGATGTTAGTCTCTATTGTAAAGACTTCATACAATATTTTATTGAATACGTGCACATCAAAATCTACTCGCTGCACTTGTGAAATCTCAGCCATAACTCTGCTCATTTACAGCACCTTGAACCTCTTTTTCTTCATCGATATTGAAACAAATCTATCTCAGATATTAGCTGACTGTTCTATGCACAATTTCCTACAATTAAGAACTCTCTGATCAACTCAAAAAACACTGCAAGCCGAGAAAAATATCTTTCTTCTGCAAACTGAACAACCTGGGCTCCTAAAATAGAAAGCATGGTGAATGAGAATGAATGCACCATCAACTCCCTCAGCTCATAATTGAGAAACATCAGTTCTGCCATTAATCGGCCATGCTGTGAACTTGAAAAACCTAGCCGTAGATGCTGAAGTTGACAGGAAATCAAATTTGAAAGTGAATCCTCGGAGCTACCAACTGCATTCAAAAAGGATAACATGTCACACTGTAATTCGTCAACTATCTTACATTTCAGCCACTCTTTTTGCTTAGTAATCAAAATACGAGCCTCTGATTGGCTACCGAGAGATTTACTCTGTCACATCAGAAAACTGCCGCCATTTTCTAGATCTTGTAATCAGGCAACCTTGCGACTGAAGTAAGTGTCTTTTTCACGGGCCTTTGTCATTAACCATGGTTCCATCTCAAGACCTGGCGACAATGTGCTTTCTTAACCCTTGGATGACCCAAGTGATAATCTGGCGATCATGCAACATGACTGAAATGAAAGTCACAAGGAGTTAACCCTAACTCACCATTCTTTTCCATACTTTGCGACTGACTGCCTTGTTTAACCTTTATGGTTGTCTCCTTGTTGCGAGATGCTTAATCTCTGTTTCAAGACTATGCGACAATTCCTAGTCGCCAAGTCGGGAGATCTAAGTTCTAAGCCTTTGACTTTACCGTAACAGGTCCTATGTGTCCTTTTTCTGCTTCTGGCGACTACGCAACATACCGTAATTGCCAAGTCAGGAGAACTTTTCCTTTGGGGCACTTTTCTTCCTAGACATCATGACTGCCGTTGGATCCTCTGATTCTTTCATCTGACGGCTGGCGTTTAATCACTCAATATTTAGACATGTCCTTAAATCATTTCCCGACACCGTGACCAAAGGCAGGGCACCCTAGTCTCGAAGTCGCTGGATCCCTTTTCTCCTTCTGGCGACCACGCGATAACCTTCTTTCAATAGCCACCTGCTTTGTGACAGATGTCACTCAATCATTGGTCCTCTAGCTGTACAATAGAAAACTGAAGCATCATCTTTGTTCTGGCGACATCCCGACTGAGCAATACTACAAACATCAAATGGTTAGTCACGTAGTCTGAGCAGAAATCACTTAACCGCCATTCTATTTCGAGACCACACGACTGAAGGAAAACTTAACCGTCAGTCTTGGCATGATTTGGTGACAACGCGACATGAAGCAATCGCGAAGTCGGAAGACATTTTCCAAACTGCTTGATTTCTCCTGCGATCACCCGACTAACTGTGTGTCCCATCATTTACAAAGCTTATAACATGAAGATCCTGTGACTACCCGACTGAAGGAAATCGCTAAGTCTCGGAACACATAAGGAATATTCTGAAGTTAACAAGACAACGCGACACAAGGAAAAAGGAAAGTCGGGAAAGCAATTGGAATATTCGCTTAGGGTAACGCGACGAGGCGACTTGAAATAAGACACATGCCTTAAGTGAATGAAAAAGGTAACGCTGAAACATAAGACATGGCCTAGGGTTTGAAATTCATCATTTAACACTTGGATGACTAGGGTTTTTTTCAGGGTTTTACAAATTTGGCAAAGGTTTAGACTTGAAAACCTGAAACCTGACAGAGGAAAAGGCAAAATGCATGAGAGATAGCTGAAATGAGCACCTCAGAACTCATAGAGCAGGACAAGGAACCAGGAGAACTGCAAAAATAGGAAATACAACCGACAGTAGCTTGGGCTATATCTTGAGCGGTGTCCTGCTCGTCGGTTTGATCTTTTTGAGAAATGACATCCTCATCTTTTTGTATCTCCTTTGTAGGGTCTACTACTATTAAGTCCATGACTGATGTGTCTTGCCATGCTTCATCAGCAACATTCATATCTTTATCATTTGATGTCTTCAAATCTTTTTGTTATCCTTGATCCTTAAGTGTAATGAATATTACTTCATCTTTCTTCTGTGGATCTTTATCAGAGTCATAGTTGGTGATATCTTGGATGTCAAGATCATCCATGACTTTGTCTAAGTTTATGGGCTCATTATCACTTTTAGTATTGTCCAGAGCAATTTGCTGAGGACTTGCATTATCTTTCTCCTCCTCTCTATGAGGTGTGTTGGTGAGAAGTAATTGTTCCTCATGACTTGTTGACTCTATTGGCATATCAAGGAGTTGTCTCCATTTAGTTTCAGTAATTGTATCTAGCTCTATGAATTTGTTTTCTAGGATTTTGTATGCCCTTATCTTGGCTACAAATTTTCTTGAGTGCTTGTTCATGATCTCTTTGATTTCTTCAATCTTAGATTTGGGAGGCAATAGTTTTACAAGTACCCTCTCCCTTACTTCTCTCTCAGTCTGTAGAGCATATGACCATTGTTGGGATACTTTGTTACCTAGCTCTTTAGGTATTTGATTGATGAATTTGGCTGGTACATATTTGAATTTTACCAATGACCTGATTATCGCCTATTGTATCTTATTCTGGTCATTAGGTTTGAGTGTATCCCATTGCTTGATTTTATTATCAATCATTGTGCCATGTGTAGCAATGGATTCAGCTACGTCATCAACAGTTTGAATACTATAATTCCTCTTTGCTACATAGAGCTCATCCTCTTTGGAATCCTCTAAGTCAGCTTTAGTTCTAACCATTCTTTTTCTCCTCTTTGTAGGTGTTTCCTTTACAATTTTTTTCTTTGTTCTCTTAGCTGGCTTCTTCCTCATATAGGTCCTTACTTGACCTTTATTAAGAGGTGTGGTATCGGTTGTAGTAGTTTGACTCCTTTTCCTTTTCTTCTTTGCAGGAGGTGGAGGTGTATCAGATTTATTTTTCTCAAAATTTGATTTCTGTTCTTCTTGTCCCTCACCGATGGTACCTTATTCATCAATTTCCTCTAGTTAATCTTGTTCCTCAGTGACCGATAGAATCTTTTTGAGATTCTTAACCATCTTATCTTTCTTATTGATAGTTTTCTTGATTTCTAGGTCTCATTTTATTTTTGGTTTGGCCTCTTAATAGGTTCCAAACCTAGGTTGTTTTCTGTCAATAGGCTCATTGACCAATGCATCAATAACATTGGCTGCTTGATCTATATTTATTTCATAATCTAATGGTGCCAACCAAGCTATTCTTAGTACAACCGATTTGATTTGAGTGAAATCAGTATCCACCATAAAGCATACTTCATCCTTATGTTTTTCAACAAGTTGTTCAGGAATCCTTGTTCTTTCCATCATCTTTTCCTTGAATTCAAGGAAGTATGCAGTCATAACAGACTCAAAATCATCTCCTAGTGACTTGATTAGTTCACTAATACGTTATCTTACCAGTTTTGTAGTGTCCCATTTCACTTTTCCTACTAAAGGGAAATACTCTTAAAACTAGAAAAAGATACACATGATAAGTGAGCCAATCTTACATGTGTTGGTCTTTGTAGACCTGATTGTGATCATGTTCTCATCAAGTTGTTTTAACAAGATGTCACACAGATCCATCTGAATTCCTTTGGTCACTATCTTGTAAGCTATTCTTACTGATATTGTAGATATGTTGTTCAATCTGCTTGCTTGAAAAATCTTATACCCAATTACACATGCACCAAATTTTAGTTCTTCGTCGGTGATGGTGTTTACTTTTAGACCTCTATTGTCCCATTCAGCTTTTGTGAGTTTTTCAACTTCCTTCCTGGAGGGATGCTTGTGTGCCCTAGGATTGTTGGTTATCAAATAATGAGTGACAGCATGAAGGAGATCCTTTGTTATGTGCTTGGGTTGGTCTAGCCATAGCTTCATATCATGCATTCTGCTAAAGACTAACCTTATCCAGTCTGTTTTGAAGTCCCTCTAGAAATGTAGGGCTTTGGTTATCCCTTTAACCTCTAGGTGTTTGTGCTTTTCCTTCAGGTTTCCTTCTAATTCAAAAAGCTTCTTATAAGCTTGATCCATCTCCAGATCACCTAACTCAGTGATCTTGCAGTGAATATAAGACCTAACGTCTTCTATGAGAAAAACCCTAGGTGGAAATTTTGAAAACACTCTGGTTTCATCGAGTTTCGATGTGATCTCTAGGCATATCTTGTATTTTGGCTCTACACATGTGCTATTCTTAATCAACTTAACCACATTCCGTTTATCATTCTTGATCTTAGCGGTTCTTGAGGTGGTTGCCATTGTTTTTCAAGTTTTTAGGGCTTTCTTGAAATTAGGGCTTTATTGAAAATAATGACAAAGTGCTTTTGGTTCTCTCGATACTTACTGTTT
Source organism: Thuja plicata (assembly GCA_018584345.1). Lineage (NCBI taxonomy): Eukaryota > Viridiplantae > Streptophyta > Pinopsida > Cupressales > Cupressaceae > Thuja > Thuja plicata. The sequence continues at coordinate 1,235,771 of MU227039.1, forward strand.
AGGCTTAGAATTGTCACCCTAACTTAGGCATTAGGGCTACACGACAATTCCATCCTCACAATGGAAGCTTCCTCTAGCTGTGGGTGAACTATGGACGAGGAAGAGTCTCCGGATTCTAGGCCGGTTCCTTTTTGATTCGGGATATCACCTCCTGATTTGAAAATTGTTGGGGAAAAGGGAAAAAGGATTAAAAATGAAAGGGAAAATGGGGTGATACACTAAGAATGTACTCAGAATTTTGATGGAAAGATAAAATAGTAACTCCACCTCATACATCAAAGGCTTAATACCTCAAATCTCTGTTCAACATATAGGCTGACACATTTCACTACTAGGGTTAAACCACAAATAGCTCAAACAGTCAGCAAACATACATTTTCATACAAGGTTTTAAATAATTGATCACCCTAGTAAGGAATATAAATGCACTCACTTCTCTTGGATAACAA
>MU227039.1:1260142-1276030 GCA_018584345.1 Thuja plicata
TACAAAAATCATGAACAATACTTATTAATTGTAATATGAGTCAAATTGTCAATATTCAAGTCCAACAAGTTCACTTATAGTAATAACTAAAAGGTAATAAGTATATAGTGTATAAATACCTTTTAACATAAATTTGAATGCTAAATTGCTAATTCTAAAAGCTAAATCACTTCAGTCTTCACTCACTTAGTGAGCAGTCTACAGCTTCTATATCCCACATGGAATCCATATCCTAAAATTGACTAGTAGCAAGAGCTTCTTCTTCATTCTAAGTTGGGTATTCAAAATCAAAAAGTTCTTCATCTTCATTCTGAGTCTAGGACCAAGATCCATCATTTTTAACTGTCTCAGAACTAGTAGTAGCACTAGTACCACCATGTTTTGAAGTGTTCAAAAGCCCACATCTTTCACGAATGGAATTCCAAATTGCCAATGCCCTATCATAAGGAAAATCTCTAACATTGTACTAAGTTAAAAACAACCTCAAGCAAGTTTCCAAATTTCTGTCTAGTTTGTTTCTGATCTTTGATTTCAAAAACCCCAATGCACTGAAAAATCTTACATCTTCCACCAACCCCAATATCATTGTTTGACATAAATTAGCAAGTTTGAAATATTCTGATATTGAATCATGCAATACTTCACTCTACTCCATCCTTTTCCAAAGCCTGGTTATTGCACTAGGTTCAAATGGATTCTCCAAGTTTTTTATCTGCAATTTCATACATGTTGCAAATTGTCTACATTGTTTTTCAAGATTAGCTGAATCTAAAATTCCTTCAATTGGTTATCCATTGGAATATGTAGGTTTTGAAAACTCTCTGATCAATTAATCAATTTTCATTATTAAAGCTATGTGCATCAGTTTGTTTATCTCTGAAGTTTTTCCAAAAATGAGGAAACACACAACCCATGGCTTCAAGAATTTCTTCTCGAGGGAATCTTTCACAAATCTCACTTGAAATTTGATAGGAAATTGACTTCAAATTATCACTAACAGATTTAACAATCCTGTCAAAATCAGCCCTTTTAAATGGAAGTAGCCTGCCTCGCTTGCCTGTCTTAGATTGGTGCATCGGTATTTCATATCCTTTGACAAACACACATAAATCATTTTTTGCATTAAATTGTAAAAAATTCTCAGCATGATTCAAATCTATAATTGTCTGCCACTTGAAAAAAATTGGGCTTTGAATTGTTGTCATATCTGAGTACAGACAATCAAGGGCAATGCATGTCATTCTACGTAAACTGCTATACTCATGGATATACATAGTTCTGTCTTGGGCTTTCTTAACAAGTTTTTTGCATTAAATCTAGCATGGGGAGAAGACTGGATAAAGTTAATAGAGTCTCTATATCACTTAACTTAGGTAACAAATTAGGAGCTTTGTCTACTATGAGGCATTGCTCATATATTAGTCCAATCAAGGATTGATATTTTATTAGAACTCTTTCTACTGGTCCATGCAAAGAGATCCATCTTGTCTCAACATCCTTGAGAAGCTTGTTTCATGGTGTTAATCCCTCTGAAAAAATCTTAAATTCTGCAAAATGTTTAGGACTTCTGCAGAAGTAAGAGTATAGCTCGCAAACTAGATCTTCAACTTTTGACACTATAGCAAAATCGCTTACAATTTTATATGCTAAATTCATTCGATGATCCATGCAATGTATGCCAAGCATGTAAGGTGAAATACTAGTTTGTAATATTGCACAAAGACCATTCCTTTGGACTTGCATTGCTGCTGCTCCATCAGCTCCAATACACACTAACTTCTTGCCAATTGTCAAATCATCCATACCAGCAACTTTATTCAAAGCATTCTTAACTTCAAAATATAAGTTTTCTTTTATTGAATTGCCCCTCATTTTATAAACACATAGTAGATGAGCTTGGCAGACATGTTCTTTTACTGTATACACATGCATACAAACCCAAGCAGTGTTATGTACTACAGTAACTTCATCTATGGATAACGAAATGAATCTGGACTATTTTACTTTTTCCTATAAATTTTGCTTTTCTACCTCAGAAAGATAGTTTACCATTTCCCATCCAATGTTTGTTGATCAATGTGACATAGGATAGTGAGGAACTCTCAAAAAGGATAATAAATTACCATATTCTGAGAAGTCTCTCATAGGACGCCCTCTGGACATAATATGAAAAACAACACTCATCTGAATGGTCTTTCTGAGGTTTGCTTCATTGGATGCATGTTTAAACCTAGCCTTGATTACCAATTTGTGCCATTCTCTTGTTATGCTCTTCATATTCTATGGCATACTTAACATGAAGACATTCTTCCTTTGATTTCCATCTCACTATTGATATTTCTTGTCCGTCTATGATCTTTTTTTCATAAACCTTACCAATATGCTTTTCTATAGTGTCAAGCTTTGCTGCAACTTCTTCTCTCTTTTATTTTTCCAGGTACAAATCTTACACCTGCATTCTATTGGTTGTTCATCATTGTTTAGGACTGGTTCAATGAACCAGTACTTTGCTACCCAATCAACCTTAAAATTTCTTGTCATTTCCCATTGCCGCCCCATTTTTACTTCTCTTTTTCTTTTCTTCCTACCAACATCATTAATATTATTATCTTCATTGCTAGCATTTTCATCCAACTGGTTCTACGTATCCCTTATAACATCTTCTGTCATGCCACCATTGTTATCCTCATTTGAAGCATTTTGATTTTCATTTAACTTAATGACAATCCCAGCTTGTGGAAGTTGTGGTAGTGGTACTAGTGAGCTACTGTGAATGGCTTTTGCACTTGGTATTGAAAAATTTGATGGAGAAGAAACATTTCCAAGTCCAAAGAAAGCCTTTATGGTAGTATCTTTAAGTTTTGGGTGCTTTGATGGCCTCCCAGACCCTACACTTCCCTGAGGAGTCTTAGCCTGCCCTTCACTGCCCTAACGATCAGGAGTCTTACCCTTGTCTAGCTTTCCAATCCCTTCACTACCTTGAGCACAGTGAGAAGTCTGAGTCTCAAGTTCAACCTCCCCTGACATCTCAATCCCTTCAGCAGCTTGACAATACTTAGGATAGTCACCCTTATCCGACATCTTGGCCTCTCACTACTCACTAGGAAATTAATAGTCACTAGTCACTAGGAAATTAATAGCAATACTTTTACTGTGAAATGTGAACAAATAATTACTTACCTTGGTCCAGCCTCCTCTGAATTCTTATTCTCTGTAATGTTGAATCATCTATTTACTTAAAAACTAACAAATCTCATGTTAATTTATATCAATCCATGATTCAAATTTCCATTTTTTTAATTCCCGGGCTTTTGGCGAATATGGGCCGACCTGAATGTAGTATTAAAAAATGGATGGTGAAATAAGGTCGTCGGTGATATAACAATTAATTAAGGGTTGGCGAAAAAAGGTGGTGGGCAAAATAGAAATTAATTTACGGTTGGCGAAATAAGGTCGTGGGAAATATAACAATTAATTAACGACTAGCGAAATAAGGTCATGGTCTATATAACAATGAATTAATGGTTGGCGAAATAGGTCGTGGTCCATAAACCTATTATTTAACGGGTGGAAAAATAGGTCATGGTTAAGATAACAATATAAACCATTTGGCTATTTTAGATTTAATATGCAATTCATAATTAATACCCTGGGCGAATAAGAGACCCTTAAAAAACAACACCAGATTTGTTAAAGGCAAATAAGAGACCGTTAAAAGAACCACGTCAGATTTTTTAAAGGCAAATATATTAGTCAAACTCATCAAACAACAAATCTTATTGGCGATTCCAATTAATATTTAACCATTTTCGTGTCAAGATTGGGCGATTTGGGTCACTATATAACGTGCACGATTTGCCAATTCCGCGATACATATTTCCCAGAATTTGCCAAAAGGCGAATATTCACCACTAAAAATTACTCTATTCGTAGAGCTTATCATTTCTGGAGGATGAGTTACTCTAGTAGGTTTTGTCTTTAAAGTTATGTAGGGACTTAAAGTCTCCAAGTCTGAATATTATAAATTTATAGAAAATATAAATGAAAACTTTGCAACTTCATTTCAGTATGTTTTTATGGATTTAAATTTAAAATATGTATGTGTGAAATATGTGATTTTATAATTTGTAAAATTGAAAATGAACCAAACAAATGTTAATATATGTGTGTTATTTATTTAACAGTAATAACTTAATATTACTTAACTTTTGCATGTATCATGTCACATGTGTGACTGTGCAATTTCCAAATTGTGAAATTTTAAAGTATTCAGTTATTCTTTAAACTTTAAAGTAAAACTAAAATATAAAATTACCAATTCCAAATGGAATTTCATAAAACATCTAATAATTACAATGTCTCGACTCCTAGTCATGTCGAGTTAATATTGCCTCTTTGGTTCCCGAGTTGTCCACCATCACTAGCAACTGCAAGTGGTATGTACATTTGGCAATTGCACATGGTATGTACATTGTACTATCAACTATGAGTATTGATATCATCAAGCATACCTTAAACCGATTTGTTTAGAACCCTAAATTGTAAATGTATTAATCAAGACCGTTGATTGATCGTAGATCAATGGCTGGAGTTTTATCTTGGGCCCAGTTTCTTGAAAGAAACTGATTGTCACAAGAAGTCTGCGGAATAGATACACGTCATAATTTTGGCATGATAAATTGCAAGAAATCAATGTCTTGTCAAAGTGACATTCTTTAACTATGATGATCCACTTGATAGTCATCAGGCACATGGCACATTTTCCAAAATTGTATTAGTATAGGCTATATTTATTAGTATAGTCAATATATTAGTAATTTCCTACGGATCCACACTCGTGCATTAATGGGAATGATTTACCTAAAGATATGAAAGATATGGAACAAAGCTATTTATAGATGTTCTTGCTTGCTTCTTCATCAATTTCACTTTTCTTTTTCCTTTTAGCCTCTACCCTCCAGTTTTAAGTTTTTAGATCTATGATTCTGTAGATTCATAGTATTTCAATTTTTTGTGTGTAGTTTGAAAATTTAGGTTTTTAGTTTAGGGTATCGAGGCTCTGCAAGTAGAGATGGACACACCAATTAGGTTGAGAACCACATCCACTGATGAGAAAAACCCCTTTTTGGGCATGATACTACACAAAGTTCTCACTTTTGTTTGCAAGGAAATGAACGCTTTAATTAAAAATATTATGTTGATGGTGCTCGACCATGAGTTCATTCACAACAAGAAGAGATACCACGTCAGCATAGGCATTACGTCTAGCTTCCTAGTGTCTCTTCTCAACCTTGAAGGAGAGAAGATAGACATGCTTATGCTACTGCGAAATGTTTTCAAGGAACAATTTCTAGTGGACGACGTCCAAGTCATTGTCTTCACACAACCAGGGTTGGGTATCCCTTGGGCTGATGAAATTGAAAAGATTATCCAGTGAGGCAACAATGTGGAAAGGCATCCATTCCTACTGAACCTTAATGAAAGGTAGCTGACGCGACATTAGAAGTGGGCACAACTGGGGAGGGACTTCCTGCAGAATTGGTTTCACCTCGACAACGAGGTGGAGACGAACTACACATGGCTCGATGAATTTGTGGAGATTGTCCTCCACAAAAAATTCTTCTTAGATAGGGATGAAGATGAAGACCCTTAGTGTTTCTGTTCTTGAAATGAGGGTTTCTGCAGTTCATTTTGCATTTTTGTTTTTTCTTATATGATCAACCAGTGCCCTTGTGGCAATAAATTCTGTAACTATTTTTTAGGGATACTTCCTATTCAGTGATTCACACTCACACTCACACCATTTTGTAGGGGTTTACAGTGTGACTATAGTCTAAAGTTAAACTCTATAATTCTAAAGTATATTATAATATTAGTGATGTAAATTTTTGAAATAACTAATAAAAATTTTGCACTTTGACTTTTAATGAATGATAATAGATTGTCCAGACTCTCGACTCTGTAATTCTATTTAAATTGCATAATTATTGTAATTTTTCTATCTTCCTCCAGAAATGAGACATGTATCATTGTGTTAGATAATAGATTATCTATGTAATTATGTTTAATTGTAATTTTGTAAAGAAATTTAAAGACTAATAGTAATATATTGATAAATAATAAATAATAAATTATATGCCCATTCACATTGCCATATCGATGTGTGATATCATATAATATGAACCAAACAAATGTAACAATGTTTAATGTATGTGTGACTATGTGATTTATTTAAGAGTAATAACTTAACTTTTCCATGTCAATGTATTATGTGTCATGTGTGCGACTGTGGAATTGTAAAAGTTTAAATTCTAATTATTAATACCCATTTGACATTTATTAGTTTGCATTTTATGAGTAGTAATAAATTAATAATTAGAAATTTATATGTGATTGCAATATTTTAATTAGTTGCTTTTATATTAGATAGTTTCAATATTTAATTTAATTTAAATTTAATAAATTTTTGGTGTATGGTTTTACGTGTAACTGTATTTCTGGTGACCATTGGATGAGCAGTGATCAACGATGTATGGTGTGTTTCAGGCTGAAAGGGAAAAGAAACCCCATTTTTGCAATCCTATTTCAGAACCACGACATGTGTCCACTCACACAATAAGTGTCATTCGATAAATATAATTAAAAAGTTTTTTTCATTTATTTCTTTTTAGTTTAATAGTATTGCAGAGGCTATTTATGAAAAACAAACTAGTAAAAATTGTTCAAAAAATTATCATAGTATATAAAAATGGGTTTTAAGTTTTATTATTTAGTTTTTAATAATGTGTGACGTGACTAGGTGACTATGTGTGAGGTACTCTAGTACTAATAAGTGAGAAATTAGAAGCCAAAATTTAATGGGACCTATGACACATGATAGTGATTGCCAGCGATTGTTGGATGAGCACAGATCAATGATGTGCGATGTATTTTAGGTCGAAAGGGAAAATAAAACCCATTTTTGCAAACCTATTCTAGAATCATGACACATGTACACACATATTTGGTGTCATTCAATGATGATGTGTGAGGTGACTAGGTGACTACGATTCTATGAGTCTATGTATGACGTACTGTACTACTACTACTGACAAGTGACAAGCCAAAAGTAAATGGGACCTGCAACATGTGATAGTGACTTCCATGACCGTTGGATGAGAAATGTCTCAATAAACCAAGGTATATTTTGGGCCTGTTTGGGGAATGATCACTTCTTTTTGCAAATGTCCCCCAGAAATAGGGCACGTGTCATGAATTAACACTCAGCTAAGTTTAATTAAAATCAAAATTGGAGTAAAATAGTAACTTAACATTTAATAAGCAATAAGCTCAATTTTGGGTCCTACTGACCTCAGATATTTGTAATATCAAACAATTAAGTGACACATGTCCTAGTGACCTTAGATATCTAGAGAAGCAATAAAAGTTAACATGAGTCACGACTGACGACTCAGTACTCATGATTGTACAATTTTAACCTAAGTGTTTACATTTTTAGTTCTTACTAGTATACTATATTGGAGATTTAGAAAGGGGCTATGGCTTTTAGGTTGAGGATTGAGGAATGCAATAGATTCTCTCAGCTCTTTTCCCACTCACAGTCTACACAAATTAAATTTTTAGGTAAAATCCTAAACACCCACATCTCACCCTTTAAAATTTTCAAATCTAGTGGTTCACTATTTAGATTGTAGTCATAGAATTAGGGTTGAATTTTTAAACATGTTTGTAAATTGTAGTTGTCACCTGTGTAGAATTACTTGAATTTTCCTACAAATAAATAGTAATACCAGTATACCACGGTCCACTATGGGAAAAACAAATACCAAGACTATGAGTAAAAAGAAAAGAAAGGAAACAAAGATAATAGACTTCCACAAAATGGTTAAAACACCAGGTTTCACTGATGAATTCCATGATATTTTTGATCCTGTTATCCATGGAAATAAGGGAATCATAGAAATTAGATTTGCACTTGAAAATAAGTGGAAAGATCCAATTAAGGATTCAAAAATTTTTCCATTTAACAACATGGTAAAGGCAAAGACAAATAAAATTGCAGCGTGGGTTGCTGGGTCAGCACACATGTCATTACCTCAAGTATTCCCTTGTCCAAAAATTGTCCTGCTCTGCGCCAAAAATTATAATGAAAATAGAAAAGCAATTGTTAATAAAAATGCTCAGGAGGTAATTATGTTGATAACTGAGAATGAATTTGATAGTCTATTGGACCTAGGGTTTGAAACACAAAACTCAAACGTGTACATTGACCTGGGAAAGCTGGCAGAGAGTTATGAAAAAATAGATGCAATAAAGAAATATTCGTATATTAGAGGAATAACAAGTAGTTCTATTCTAGATCAAAATCATAAGCCTCCTTATTATTATGATATTTTTTTGCAATGGGTTCAAGATAGTATTTCCATGATAGCATTAGATAGTAACAAAGAAGTGGGTGCCAATATTCTTGAAATGAATTTTCATATTCATTTTGAAAAAGAACTAGTAAAATATAATTTTATTGAGCACAGTATTCATTGCATGTAATAACAATTAGTAATGATTAAAAGAGGTTCATAGAAGACATTTAGGTTTACAACCTACTTGTGTTATCTTCTTTTATCTAAGCATCATGCAATATTTTAGATAAACAAGCTTCAAAGTCAGGTCCAAAATGCAATATATGAATGAACACCCTAAATAAGTATGAGTGATAAGAGAAGGAACTATAAAAATTTTGTAGACTTCTTTTTGGCACCAATGTATCATAAAATTACAGGTACTCTATTGCCTAGATTTTTTTTGTCTTGTAGAGATTGCATTCAACTCAGAATTCAAATATAATTGGATGACTGGTACTTCATGGAAGACTATATGGTGATAAGGTTTTACAGTTTAGTGGTAGAACCCTACAAACTTCCAATACATGTTATAGAGAGGGTATTAGCATTGGAATATGTTTAGAAGATGGAGAACATAGATGTACTCTTTAATGGTAGCAAAAGAAAATCATAGTTCCTTCCTTGCCTTTCTCATTGGGAGGGTTCACATTTGAGAGAAGAGGATTCAAAGTGGCAGAGGGTTTTTTTTTTCAATTTTTCACTTTGTTGTTGATAGTCACTGGCAGTATGATCCACTAAATGGAATTGGAACAAATATTAGAGTGATTGGGAGCTCCATAAGAAAATTTCAACATGACAATATTCCATTGATAGAAAAATTTAAAAACATGGAGTCCTAGGACGAGGTCAAAAAAGAGATGGAGAAATACGCCGCTGAAAATAATATTTCAATAAAAGAATTGTCATCACAAATTATGGTATTGCACAAATAGAAAGGAAAAGTGCAGCATAGGACATCCTATAATTTCTACCATCAAGCTTCTCAACCATCTACAAAAGCTATTTCAAAAAACCTAGCGCTTCAATGTAAAGATGATAATTGGACTGCAACCAAAATTTCTAATTTTTGGGAAATGATGAAGAATATTGGCGAGCTAAAGACCTCTACAAATCTTTATGATGTAGATGAGGATGAAATATTTAGTATTTTTGTAATGCGGAGCATCCTACTAAAGCACATCACAATAATTATAACATCAAGATAGTGAGGATGAGCGGGATTTTGTGAATTCCACATCAACTGATGTATATTAAATAACAAATTGCTACTGGAATCAATGTGTCTACAAAAGAAAATTATGGAAAAGGGTCATAGATTGTAGAAAAAATGGATTTTCCTGGTAGGGGTGGTCTGGGTCCCATAGGAAGAGGACATTGGTATCCAATTGCCACACCCGCTCCACCAAAACTTGGTGGAACACCAGTAATTGGAGGTTCATCAGAAAAAGGTACTACTCAGTCTTATACCCTTGTACCTTCATTTGTTCCAGCTTCAAATCTAGTTCCACCTTTTCCAAGCACTCAGATTCATTTTGAATCAAGTGCAACTCCCACTGGTGGGGATGGCATGGTTACTACTAGCGGTCTGAAAAGGAAATTACAACTGGGCATTACATCAGTAGATCTAAGAGATCAAGGTAGTGTAAAGAAGAAAAAGGTTATGGCAATAATGCCAATGGTGTCTATGGTCATGAGTCCAACAATTTCCACACCTTCAGGACAAAACCCTCCGAATAGTCCAAAAACTTCACTTGTAATGGGTCAAGGTGTTACTGTTACTAATCCTTATGGTGAAATTATTAAAACCATAGGTGGAAGCTTGTACATTGCTCCAAGTTCTATTTCACCTTTCAAACATTCAATTGTTTTAGAAAACCCTAATTTTTGTTACAATGATTTTGTAACTAACTTTGAATTTAAAAAAAAAAGGAATAGACAAAATATTAAGACATTGAAGAGGGATGCAGATGTTGTAAATCATGATGCAGAACCTATATTGAATAGGTTATTTCCCACATATGACCCAAATAAAGAAATGATGGAGTTCATGGTTTTTATGCTCTTTGTTAGAGATAACAATCCACCAGAGAGTCAGATAGATCCATATAAATTTTAAGTTAGCACCCTCCAAATGGATTTATCCAAAATTTAAAATGTGGACAAGATAAATGTGTCAAAAATGACCAACCAAGTGGTCTATAGTTCAGTGATGAAGTTGGAGAGAGAGAATGGAAATCTTTAGGGAATAATAGAAAATCTACAAGCAGACTTGACAAATGAAAAGGCAAAGGAGAAAGTAGCAAATAATAGGTGCAAAGAGTTAGAGAAAAGGATAAAAATTTCATGCTCTAAAGAAGCAATTGGATAGAAAGAACATATGGAGGCAAAACCGAAAATTGTGAGGGAAAAATTGGAAGAGAGCAATAAAAATATTGAGGATGAAAAAACCTCTTCATTAAATGTATACAAAAGTGTGGAGAGTGCGGCACAAGTAAACAATAAATTAAAGAAAGAGTTGGAGGATGAGAGGGTAAAAGAAAAATAGTGGGAAGAGAAAGAAAACCAGTGGGAAGAGGAAGCATAGAAAACAAAAAAAATAGAGTGAACACCAGTTGTCAGAATTGAGAGAAGAGCTAAAAAAGGCAAATGATACAATTAAAACTTACGAAAATAGCATGAATGACCAAATGAAAAATACTATCAAGCAAATAAAAAGAGACCTTTCAGGAATAAAGGTGGCTGGTGATAGGTTGTGTGATTGGTTTGAATTGACTGAAATTCTTAGAGATGTTTTTGGGAAGCTCAAAGAGCACATTGAGAAGAACACATTTTTTTGTCAGAGAGAGAAAAATGCAAAACAAATTTTGCATCAAATCAACACCCAGTGACAGGCATTTGGCAAGCAAGGGAATTCATGAACACGTTCGTGCATCATAAACACAAACTCTATCTTTCAAAAATGTTACAAACTAAAGAAAGTAGAGGAAACTCTTGCCTTATTTGAGAGAAAGCTCACCAAGATGAATCAAACAACAACCGAAATGATAGGTCATGGTTTTCTGAGTCCTCGTCCTAGTAACCCATTAATAATTTCATTGGAAGAGAAGCTTACAAAAAAAGGTTGGAGGACACAATGATGACTGATTTAGGCAAGCTTCCTCAAGACACAACTCATGAAGGCATTGAAAAGTGCATCAAACCATTGAAAAATTTGAATCCAGTATTGGAAGGATCATTGCTTTCAAGTCACTCTAACAAGTATGGATGGCTGACAAGGTTGTAGGTCATTTACTATAACTTGACAATTTTTGACCTTCCAAATGATGTAGAATGGAGCAAACTAAACAAACTAGTATAATCATCTCATAAAAAATAGTATGTGAAATTACTTTCAATTTCAATCATCTCTATATTATTTATCTATTGGCTTGAATTGAGTTAAAAGTAACAAGTTTGAACTTTTTTTTTAATAGGATCAATGTAGCAGATGCTATAATGCTATTGCTCAATGCTAATTTACTAAACTGGTCTGTCAAATGCAGAAATGTATAGTAGTAGATATGTTGTATTGGTCTTGACCCTTACTGATTTTGATTTTGATACTTCACATTAGGAAAATTGACCTGAAGCTATTATTGCTCCCTTGTTTCTATAAAAGGGAATTCAGGGTCATTTACTAAGGGTAATGAAATTGAAATTGGGTATTGAATCTTGAGTCATAATTCATTGTCAATTCACTTTTGCAAATAGAATCACACATAGTTGTGTTCTACTTCTTACTACTATTAACAGATGAATTGCTATGTTTTTTTAAAAAAAAACTTTAAGAATTGTACCATATGAGCTGAATAATGCAAATGAAAACCATTATTAATTATAGAATTCATGACATTATCAACCACATTCATGTTTTTGACATTGGAATATGATATTATGCATGATTGATGATGAGATATAGAAACTAACAATAGACTACAATTTTTTTTTTAATAAATACCTAGGACCTGCTATTTCTACAAAGGTTCAAGTTGCCACATCATATCATTATCAAGATCCTCAGATTCATCGCCATCAACTTCATAGCTTCCTTGGTTCTTTGATATGTTTTCTTCACTCTGCATACCTCCGCTTAACTTAATTTCAATGCTAGCATTGCCAAGACAAGTACATGATTCAATGAAAGTCACATCATTGTCTCTAGCACTCCCACTTTAGTTTGAAATGTTACCCAACCCTCTTCTCTGACATGTCTTCCTCCACAATTTTAGTGCCTTGTCATAAGGAAAAGTATGGACTTCATACATGGATGTATAGAGCCTCAAGCAATTTTCCAAATTCTTGTCTAGTTTGTTTCTTAGCTTTGACTTTAGGAACCGCAAAGCACTGAAAACTCTCTCATCCTCCACCAAACCCAATATCATGGTCAGACATAAAACAACAAGCTTGAAAAATTCTGATATTGAATTAATCAACATTTCGCTCTCAGCTAGATATTTCCAAAGCCTTGCTGCTGATCCATCTTCATGGGGGTTCTGCATAATATTATATTGTTCCCTCATTTTCTGTGAAAAATGACCCAATTGTTCTCTCAAATGAGATTCATCTAAAACTCCATTTAGAGTTACTCCATTTAACTCTTTGGTTTTGCAAAAATGATCTATCAAAGTTAGTAGCTCAGTTCAATAATCCTTCAAATTATTGATACTCCAATATCAAGGAAACACAATAGACATGGATTCAAGTAGTTTGAATGGAGGGAATATTTCTCTAATCTCCAAGGAAAGATCATAGGAAATGCACTTCACAGAAGCAGTTACAGACTTAACGATCTTGGTAAAGTCTTCCCTTTTAACACTTGATATTCACTTCTTGTTGTTCCTTCCTGGTTCCTCGGACTTGACCTTGACATAGTAGTATATTGGTATCTCAACTCTGTGTACTTCTGCATATATCTCCTCATTTACACTGATCTTTAAAAAGTTGTCAGAATTGTTCAAATCTATGATTTTAATCTAGCTGAAAAATTTTACATCATCAAATGATCGATAAAGATTATCCAGCATCATGCATGTCAATTTACAAAGTGCAACATATTCTACAATATATATTTCTCTTTGCTGGGCCTTTTTCATTATATTTCTCATTTCCTCCACTAGGGGGAGAAGACCTGCTAACATTAAGAGTGTCTCTACATTACTTAACCTTCACAACATCTCAGGAAATTTGGGTAGCCCTACTTCTTCACGACTTGAGTTCATTAGACCAAGCAATGATTGATATTATGAAAACACTCAATGCGCTGGTCCATCCAAAGAGATCCATCTAGTATCATTATCCTTGAGAAGCTTGTTCTCGTCGGTTAGTCCTTCAGAAAAGTGTTGAAATTCCCTCAATCATTTTGGACTTTGACAGAAGTATTGGTAGAGCTCTTTGATTAAAACTTCAATTTTTTGTATGGACCATGCTTGCTACCAATTCCAAAAGCTAGATTCATTTTGTGGGCCATGCAGTGAATGGGAGTAATGTAGGGCGTACAAGAAGATTGTATCTTTGTGCAAAGACCATTCCTGTGGCCTTGTATTACTGAAGCTCCATCCACTCCAACATACACCAACTTATTGGCAATCGTCATGTAATTTATACCTCCATATTCAATTAGAGAACTCTTTAATAGTTCAAATAAATTTTTTAGCTATCGCATTATCCTTCATTTTAGCAACAGTTAGTAGACGAGGTTGGCAAACAAAATTGTGTATAGTATAAACATGCATGCATACCCACGAAGTATTATCTACTGCTGTAACCTTATCTAAAGATAATGCAATTAAATTTGACTTTAATTTTTGCCTTTAGATCCTCTTTTTCAACATCTACAGTACAACTTGAACATTCCCATCCACTATTTACTGACCAGTGACTATTAGGATAGTTATGAACTTTCAAAAAGTGTAATAAAGCACTCAATGATGGGTAGTCTGTCATAGGACACCCTCTACTCAAAATATTAAAGACAACACTTAAATGAATAGATTTTCCCATTAGTTATACTTCTAATTCTTTTCTAAAACAAGCTTCAATAGAGCCTTTAACTTGAGAAGGCTTCGTCTGTATATTCTACTGAAATTCATATAATTCTGCATTCCTAACATGAAGAGATTCATCCTTTATTTTCCATCTTATTATTGATTTTTCAAATCCATGTATGGTTTTATTTTCGTAAACTTTACCCATATGCTTCTCTATGGTGTCAATTTTTAACTGCAACCTCTTTACCTTGTTATTTATCTTGGTGCAAATCTTACATCTATATTCGACTGAAGGCTGATCTTCAATTGGATTGTCAATTGGTTCAATGAATGGATACTTTGACACCCATTCTATTTGAAAATTCCTTGACAACTCCCACTTCTGATCATTTTTTGATTCCCTATCCTTCTCTGAATTATTTTTTCTTTTGTTTTTCCCTGCACCATCATCATCTCTGACATTCTCAGTTTCATCCAAGTTGATTATATCATTATGGCTAATTAGGGTATTAAAATAAAAAATATTCTTCAAGTTCATCATGATTTGAGATATTAGGTTCGCCTACTTCAATATGTCATGTAGTTTCAGGTTGTGAATCTTCAAAATCTACTTGTGATTAAGTAGCTTCCCAATTTTGGACATAAACATTTCTAACACCATGACCAAAGTACAATGATAACGTTCTATGTTTTTCTGGCTTCTCTTGGCTTTCCCCACTTGAAGGAGCCTTACCTTTATTTTTGTTCAACATCTCCATTCTCTAACGAATTTGAGTGCAAAAAAAAATGTGATGAAGGGTGCTCCCCTTAATACCACAAACACATAACAGAAACAGAGAAGCAACAACAATTTGCAAGAACAGAAAATGGGCTCCTTATTATCTCCACAAATGTGGAATTATAAACATTCAAAATTACAATATGCAAAGCCACATGGGCATTCCCCTTACAATATTCTGTAGGACAAAGCCTCGAATTACTACCCAGATCTACCCAGAACTATCCCGCATTGCCTAAGACAACACTACGAGCCTTCTTTATATAGGCAATTTCCACCGCCCGAGAAGGTTCCAGAAATTTAGCCCTTAGGGCTGACCAAACTTAGAATTATTTTATTTTTCATTTTAATACATCAAAGTCGGCTCAAAATAACTTTTGAAACCCGAAAATGTTTTTAAGGAAAGTTATTTTCTGCTATTTCAGGTGGCCCAACTTCCGGAGACCATAAGTAATCACCAGTTGACCCGATTGACTATTATAACCCCATTTCAGAAATGCCACGAAGTGCTCTACAACACTTTAATTATGCAAGCATCATTCAGCCCAAGTTTCGACCTCATCCGAGGCCTCTAAAGCCTTCAAAACTGAGCCCAAAGTTTCTGTACCCTGTTTTCAATACCAAAAATTTTTAATATCTTCAAAACCAGACTCGATCTAGCCATGAAACTTTACTGGCAGGC
>MU227039.1:1280977-1291520 GCA_018584345.1 Thuja plicata
ATAAGCAATTTCCACCGCCCGAGAAGGTTCCAGAAATTTAGCCCTTAGGGCCGACCAAACTTAGAATTATTTTATTTTTCATTTTAATACATCAAAGTCGGCTCAAAATAACTTTTGAAACCCGAAATTTTTTTTAAGGAAAATTATTTTCTGCTATTTCAGGTGGCCCAACTTTCGGAGACCATAAGTCATCACCAGTTGACCCGATTGACTATTATAACCCCATTTTGGAAACGCCACGAAGTGCTCTACAACATTTCAATTATGCAAGCTTCATTCAACCCAAGTTTTGACCTCATCCGAGGCCTCTAAAGCCTTCAAAACTGAGCCCGAAGTTTCTATACCTTGTTTTCAATACCAAAATTTTTTAATATCTTCAAAACCAGACTTGATCTAGCCATGAAACTTTACTGGCAGGCTAATATGACTAAGATGAACCTCCACATGCAAAATCAGAACATTCCGAGATTGTATGACCAACTTACTAAAAATAGCAAGTTTCCATAAATAGAAGCTCTGCACAAGGTAGCCCTTATTGAAAAGAAAACAAAAATATTTTTGGGTGATGCAAGATTGCCCTTACACCCAGGATGCTCCTGCATCAAAATGTTAAATTGTTGAAGAAGTGACAATAGAATATAATATATAAAAATATGATTATGGATTCATTGGCCCTAAAATCATGTCTGAGGTCTCCCTAGTCACTACTGTTCGCTAACTGGCTACCACTAAATAATAATGAACTCAAAACTACAGAGTCGCAAAATAAGTATCACTTAGCTTTGCCTCAAATTAAATTGCAGTCGCGAATCACCAATGTAGTATGTAGTTGCACTCAACAGTCTGAAACTTCACTATCGATCAAATATTTTTATTCTAATCCTTATTTGGCAAATTTGGTGGGAGGTATTAGGTATACAAATATTTGGCAAAGCCCATGTAATTAGAACACGTCTTTGTTATTCCTGAGGTGATTATGGGTCGTCTAATACCTTCTCATGATTAATAAAGTTTGCAAAATTACGTCGGTTTGAGACACATGTCCGTAAAATGCTAGACGAATTTGGGGCCACCTATAAATATCTATGTATAAATCTATTGGTGACTATAGGACGTTGATTTGGGGTCACTTAGAAATTATAGGAAAATTTTGTAAATTTACAGGGACCAAAATTTATATTTCATTGGCGATAATGTGTAAGAAATAGAAAAGTTAAATAAACAGATGGGCGATGTGCCTTGGCATTGGACCCAATATTAATAAATTTTGGGTGATAGGGTCGATCCAATATATGAAAAATATTTACCGATTCTCAGGTCGCCGACATGCGACATTCGTCAAATGGTGAATAATCACCACTAAAGTTTTTGCTGGGGGGTGAATTAGGACTAATAAAACTTTCAAACTTCTACTTACACCTTTCAACAACAACAAAGAAACTTCCAAACTGATAAGCATATAACTGTAAATTTAAAGTAAAGTTCAATGCATAAAGTAACAACACATTCACACTAATAACACTCAGATTTTTATCATGGAAACCCTTGGTCAGAGGGAAAAACCATGGTGGGGCTGACACCCACAATCTTCTCACTACAATAGAAAAGAGTGCTTTATTAGAAGCTTACAATATGTCACTTTATAGGTGACTCACCCTATTAGGAGTGACTCATAGATTGTTAGAAGTATGTAAAGTTGTATTACAGACTATCTTGTTAAAGGATTTAACTTGTTGAAACTATTAGGAATAAAATAATAAAATTGACCTGTGAAATTCACTTCTGAATGCTAATCAGATCCTTTGATTCTATTTTCTTGTTCTAAACTTTTTTATGAATCTTCTCTGAAATTGGTTGTGCAATCACTGTCCAAGATCTTACTTTACAAGCAACACTTCAACTCTATTCATCACTAACATCACTACGTTCAAAATAGCAACAAATATCATCTTATATCCTTTCACCTTCGATTATAAACCTAATTAGGGTTTTTGTTTCCCACTAAAATATCTTTAACAACAATAACTAACTCATCACAACATCAAATCCTTACCACATTATCCATAACAATATTCAAGTTGTTACCTCCAATGAGAAATAGTTCTTCATTATTATTGGTTAGAATATGCCTTGAATTCATAATCAGATCTATACACAACTACCAAGAAATTACCTTATTCAACTCTGTAAGCAGTGTACTACATTTTTCCTTTTGTTTAGATTCATTGAATCTTGCACCATCATAACCGCTTTAGACAATTGAACAAAATAGTTTAATAACCTTTACTTTTACCTGTTCACTGAATACACAGGTTGGTGGTATCTTCATTTATGCCTTTACTGGTGTGACCTATGTGGCATGGTCACAAATCTTAGTTCACTTTTTATCCTTGTACCTTCCAATGTACCAATAGGAAACTTGTCTTCCTTAACCTATTTTTCCTTCACCTATTCTCCTGTTTACTTGTTGTAATACTTACCCCTTAGTCTGCCTTTTTGTTTTAGTTTCTGATCTCTTTTAGACAATAGCATGTGTGTGCTAGCAATTTCAGGTGATTTTAAGGATACTTGTGTATTGCTTTTCATTATGTTATTGATCCATTTGTTAGTTGTATTATATCATCTATTTGTATATGATGTATGATTATTTCATGTTGGTTATATTCATGTTATGAAATCATTTTGATTAAGGTTTACTGAAAATACTGACCCTATATATGTATGCACATGGATCATTATGATGTTTTACATTTATGTTTTCTATGGTTGGTATGGTATGGGACAGAGTCGTAGTTACTTGCTTCGGCGAGATCCACATGATAAACTAGTCTCAACCATTATTTGCTATATTGCATAGATATATGCTCATCTTTGTGATGATAGGTTTGCTGGTACCAGGCTACGTCTTCCCTGAATTGGTAGGAGTGAGCGTACCCTATCACAGTATCTCAATGGTAAGAGAGGGGAGATAATATTCAGGTCAAAATCCATACCCTAAACCCTTATTTTGTCCTATAATTAGGCAAAAATCTGTTTGACTACCCTAGTGTTTGAATCCGTCAAGTGACGTGGATTCATGAGCCTATTTGTGTGTGTGTTAGGTTTTTGTTTAAGTTATTTGTCTGTTTCAGTGGTTTATTTGTTTAGGTGGGTTTCAGGTGATTTAATGATGCTTTTGACTTGATTTATTTAATGAATATTTATGAAAAATATTAATGCTAATTATTGCACCTTTAATAAGGTAAAAACATTGATATATGAAATATATGACTATTTAATAATTAAATATTAATTAAATACCTATATTTAATTAATTGATTTAATTATTAAGTCTTCATTTGGATAATTAAGATTTAATAATTATTAAATTTAATTAATTGTAATTAGTTGTACAAAATTGATTTATTGAGTATTGCTTTAGTTGCATGATTAATTGAAATTATTTCTCATGCATTTTCAATTAAACACTTTGCTTTAATATTATAAAGTTGAGTTATGCATGTGCTTTAAGTAAAAATTGAAAATAAAAGAATTATTTTAATTAATAATTAGATAATTTATATTCCATTTAGGTTTTTCACTTTTTGAAAACCTAATTGCTTGGTTTTTTATATCCTTTGATTGAAAGCCATTTTGGAGATTATTTAATCAGGGGAGAAAGGAAAATCAGGTAATGAAGGATTTGTGAAAGCTTGAGAGCATTTTGGAGCACATTTGAAATTTTTCTTTGCTTGGATTTGTGGATTGTGTTCCTCTTATCAGTTATTGAGGTAGGATCTTGTTCATGTTAATTCTAGCTTTTGGATCCCCGTCTTCCATGCATCTGAAAAGCTAGGATCCTTTGTGTGATCTTCCTTGTTTGATTATTGTGTGTTTTATTGATTTAAAATTTAAGAAATATGTTCTTGTTTCAATTTTGTGTTTTCCTTCAAGTTTGCATGTTAGATCTGTGCTTGTGGACATAAATATTTCATTTTTTGGTGTGAGTTGCAAAATGGGCATTAGGATTTTCATGTGGAAATGAATTTGTTCAAAATTGCCTTTAGGGTTTCAATTTGGGAAAAATATCATTTTTTAAGAAAATTGATGATTATTGTCAAGAAAGGGTTTAACCCTAAGATATGTGAATATCTTACCTTGAAACTGGAAAATTCACCGTTGTCATGTTCTTGCCAAAATCGGGTCCAGATTTACATGAAAACAAAATAATTGAGTTAAAATTGTATTCTTGAGAAATAAACTCTTCTTGAAAATAAATTAAAATATTAGAGTTAGAATGTCTCTTGTTATCATCAATTTGCATGCTTAAAAGAAAGAAAACTTTTTTTGAAAAAAATAAAAATAAATAAATAAATTAATATTAAATTAGACATCTTTCTTATTTTTATCAATTTGCATGCTTAGAAAATCCTCTTAAGGAAATAAAGAGTTATTATTAAATTTAGAATATTTCTGTTGTTTGCATCAGATTGCATGATTTATTATTTAAGTAATTTAATATTATTGCAGGTAAATATAAAATGAGGATAAATGCATGTTCTCTCTATTATTATGAAAATTAATAAAATAAGATTTTTTAAAGAATAAGTATCTTTAAGATATATTTATTTGCATGTTATTTAAGAAAGATTTATTTATTTGTATTAAAATAATTCTTGTTGAAATTTGCATGCAACAGTATTCTATTTTTAGAAATTATATTTTTTCAAAAAAAAAAAGATTTTTTTAAGAATTCGCATGGAGTGGTATTCTATTTTTAGAAATTTTATATTTTTTTTTAAAAAAGAGATTATTTTTTTAGAATTCGCATGGAGTGTATTTTATTTTTAGAAATTATATTTTTTCAAAAAAATAAAAAAATTTAGAATTCGCATGGAGTGATGTTCTATTTTTAGAAATTATATTTAAAAAAAGATTACTTGTAATTATATTTGGTTTTTTAGTAATTATTAAATAGATTAATTTATATCAGGTGGATTTTATAAATTGGTCTATATAGGCTTGATGTGCATTTTCTTTAGAAAATTGAATTATATTGTTTATAGTAATTTTATTAGATAAACTAATTTGCATATTGTTACTATAAATGAGTTTATCACTGAATGTTATTGCCTTTCTAGAATCATACTTATTATGTGATGATGTGTCTTCTGAGTGACTGATTAAATGATTGTCTGTTTCTTTCCCTTTTAGGATACTACTATGTGTCAGTTGTCTGTGGGGATTAGTTTGCTATCAGGGGGTAAAACCAAAGGTTTGGGTTTCTGTCTCTATGATGTTTTTTATGCTTTAGTGCATCTTCATGTTATCGATTTTGGGTCTCAATTTTTTTTACCCAACCTGGTTGTTGATCTTATCTATGTGATCATGTGATAGTACTTTATGTGGTGTTGGTTAATTGAGAACCAATAGTTCTTGTATATGCAAGGACCAGATTTGAGAGTTTTGATCTTGTTTTGATATTTTTTATGATTCTTTGAGGGTGTATCCCTATATGAGTAGGAATTAGTGATGAGGTTGGTGATATACCTTTATGATGTTCTTTTGTGAGCCAAGGGTAGGTTACCTAGTTGTATAGTATGACGTGGCTTGCAATAAGTACCGGAGCCAACAAGTGGCTGCTAGGATTTGCTTATTTTAAGTAGTTGTAACAACTGATAACATAATTAATCTAATTAGGATGCCTTAGTATTAAACTAATGAGATTAATGCCTCACCCATGCTTGAGCATTAGTATAGGCTAAGATGGAGGATGAGATGATGCTTGCCCCCTTTCGAGGTACGGGTTCGGGCATCATTAGTGATCTTGTCTGTTTGAAAGGTCATTAATGCCGTGTATGGTCACTTGGGTGCCAGAATCTAATAAGGGATTGTCAGGACTTAACTCAAGGGTAGATGTACATGATGACAACTTCTTATATATAGTTTAGGTTATCCTACACATGTCAGTACCTCTGGTGTTGTTTAGTATTCCTTGTTATGGTTTAGAGTGCTTTTAGGATCTTCCTTTACATTGCAGTATGAGGTCATGTATACCTTAAGTGTATTCTTGTTGTATACCCCGTGTGATGGGCTTGTTATTATATCCTCAGCACGGTGGGAGTGGACCTTTGGTTCCATGTGGTCGGGTGGTAGTGATTCTTATTACCATTGAGATTCAACGTTTGTCTTCATGCTTGGATGTCCCTTGTTAGAGTTTCATCTTTCCAGTGTTTTGAAGACTTGTTCAGTTACTGGAGTCGTGTATTTTATCATATGTAGATATGGGTTATCATCCTTTGGAGGATGCATTGTATTGTTTATTATGTATTATTACATACCCTGCGATTTGTGCAGAGAATTTTGATTAGGTAGTATACCTTATGGTATCAGATGTATATGTAATCTTTTATTATGAGACGTATGTTATTGGATTCAGATTATGTAATATTTATGTCAATTCTTTATATTTGTTATCCTAGATTGGTTTTTTAAAGTAATTCTACGTCAAGGAACCCTCGAGAAGTGTTATCTATGTATGAGTTATTTTTCATGTATGTCATGTACTTCATTGTGTTGCTTCCGCATTGTTATCATTATTATTTGTAAACATTAAAAAATATTTGTTCCATAAACTTAGTGTCATGTTTAGGTTAGTTCTTCTGGATTCCCTGGTGGGGCATTGCACTTGGTATCAGAGCACATATTTCTACACTAGGAGTTCTGGGAAAACTGTGTGCCCATTAGAATGGTTAGTAGTGCATGTTAGCACTTGTCTCCTCATGTCTTGGGAGTCATTGTTCATGATCTCTTATTCTTGTGTTTGGTTCTTTCCTCTTGATCTGGGAGTGATATCTAGTCTTGTTTTCTATGGGTGGATACCTACTGAGGCTTGATTTGTGCTAGGATCTATGATTGAAACTCTAGGGTCTCTAGTCTTATCGATGCTTGTGAAGTTCGTAATCATCTATAGGAGTGTTTTGATAGTGAGTAGATGGCTTACTTCTTTGGTTTTGTGTGGATTGTATGAAGACTTGGTGATGGTCATTTGACTGTCTTGTCTATTATAGCGTGATAGTTGATGTATGTTGTATGTAATATGTTGTGGTGATGGAGTCCTATTTTGAAGAACTCCTTGTTGTTTGTTTTCCATCCCTTGAATGATTTGTGGTTCTTCAGTGACCTATTTCTTAGCATCTTGAGTGTGATTTTATTGATCATGTATAATTAGACTTGCATGTGGTATTAAATTGACTCTATTTGAATTATATGAACCGTACTGTGTTAGTGTTGTTAATTAGCTTTATATATGATTGATTATGAAAATTGTAAAGTAATTTCTTGTTTGTTCAATACATTATGCATTGTTTAGAAATATATATCATCCTTTAGGGGTACAATAACAAATTTTGAGTATGTACCTTATTGTTATAGATTAAATTGGGTAAAGGACCTAAGTCCCCAAGTAAATTGTGCATTGCATCCTTAGTAGAATTCTTGTAACTCTTAACCTATTTGTAGCAGTTTGCAAATGATTGATTAGAAATTAATGCTAGTAATAAAGTAGAATTCATAATTGCATGAAGTTGCATAAGGATGATGTTAGAAGTATAACAATTATCTTCCTTGAGTGATTGTGTTGTATACTCTAACACATCTAATGTGAAAGATCTTGGATGTCGTGAAGTGACTACTCCCTTGAGTATGGCTACTCCTAGTCACCTTGTTATGTGAAATGTTTTTATATTGGTTATTCATTTTGGTTGATTGATATCTTGTTGTGTTGAATGTGGTCAACATTAATCTCTTTTGAATTTTCTTATAACTAGATTAGTCACCCAAATCCGTTTCTTTGTCTAGTTGTGGCATTAGTCATATTTGATTTATTGTTGGAATTGTATACATTTTTTTATTTAATGTTGAACATTGGAAGTTCTCTCACTTGGGATTTTCCTTAGACTTGTATGGTGGCTATTTTGAATGTTTGTGGTTGTTGACTATGTTTCATGATAAGTATTGTTTCTATCATGTTCTTTATAGACCTTTGATAGTATGTATAAGGGAGGACATCACAGAGATTGCACTATAGTTGTAGGTAAAACGAAATGCCTTATGTAATTTATATGTTTGTGTGAGTGCTGCATTAAGTAAAGTTGCATGAAATATTCAAATTTCTATTTGATATGAACATGGATATGTGTCTTCTATATTAAGCTTTAGTATGTATGTATTTCATGATTCTTGAAAGCATTAAAGATTTAGACTTATTTAATAAATGTTAGAGGATTAATAAATGATTAAGCAGA
Organism: Thuja plicata; assembly: GCA_018584345.1. NCBI lineage: Eukaryota > Viridiplantae > Streptophyta > Pinopsida > Cupressales > Cupressaceae > Thuja > Thuja plicata. Next base: position 1,289,263 of record MU227039.1, read on the forward strand.
TGTTTGGTTTATGCTTGAATTTGAATTATGTTATTCTTTGTGATTCGTTATGCATATCTTAAAATATAGTTAAGTTGACTTACATTAGTTCTTCTTGTATGTCAATGAGTGATTATTGTGATGGGTATATTCTTTTGGTGATTATGAGTTGGGTGAATCTTTGTGTTTGATCCTAATTAATAGGGGGTGTAGCACTACGGTGCAAATCCTTTTGATTCTTTACTTGTTTAGTTATCGGCTTCCAAGAGTAAGCCTAGTTTTAGGGGAGGAGGATGTAATACCTACCCCTTAGTCTTCCTTCTTGTTTTAGTTTTTGATTTCTTTTAGACCATAGCATGTGTGTGCTAGCAATTTCAAGTGATTTTAAGGATACTTGTGTATTTCTTTTCATTATGTTATTGATCCATTTGTTAGTTGTATTATATCATCTATTTGTATATGATGTATGATTATTTCATGTTGGTTATATTCATGTTATGAAATCATTTTGATTAAGGTTTACTGACAATACTGACCCTATATCTGTATACACATGGATCATTGTGATGTTTTATATTTATGTTTGCTATGATTGGTATGGTATGGGACAGAGTCATAGTTACTGTCTTCGGTGAGATCCATATGATAAACTAGTCTCAACCATTGTTTGCTATATTGCATGGATATGTGCTTGTCTTTGTGATGACAGGTTTGCAGGTACTGGGTTACATCTTCCCTGAATTGGTTCGAGTGAGCGTGCCCTATTGAAATATCTCAATGGTAAGAAATGGGAGATAATATTTAGGTCCAAATCCATACCCTAAACCCTTATTTTATCCTAGAATTGGGCAAAAATTTGATTGTCTACCCTAGTGTTTGAATCCGTCAAGCGACATGGATTCATGAGCCTGTTTGTGTGTGTTGTGTTTCTGTTTCAGTTATTTGTCTATTTCAGTGGTTTATTTGTTTAGATGGGTTTCAGGTGATTTAATGATGCTTTTGGCTCTATTTATTTAATGAATATTTATGGAAAATATTAATGCTAATTATTGCACCTTTAATAAGGTAAAAATATTGATATATGAAATATATGGCTATTTAATAATTAAATATTAATTAAATGCCTATATTTAATTATTAAGTCTTGATTTGGATAAGTGAGATTTAATAAATATTAAATTTAATTAATTGTAATTAGTTGTGCAAAATTGATTTATTGAGTATTGCTTTAGTTGCATGATTAATTGAAATTATCTCTCATGCATTTTTAATTAAACATTATGCTTTCATATTATAAAGTTGAGTTATGCATGTGCTTTAAGTGAAAATTGAAAATATAAGAATTATTTTAATTAATAATTAGATAATTTATATTCCCTTTAGGTTTTTCACTTTTTGAAAACCTAATAGCTTGGTTTTTTATATCCTTGGATTGAAAGCTATTTTGGAGATTATTCAATCAGGGGAGAAAGAAAAATCAGGTAATAAAGGATTTGTGAAAGCTTGAGAGCATTTTGGAGCATATTTGAAATTTTTTCTTTGCTTGGATTTGTGGATTGTGTTCCTCTTATCATTTATTGAGGTAGGATCTTGTTCATGTCAATTCTAGCTTTCTGATCCCCGTCTTTCATGCATCTAAAAAGCTAGGATCCTTTCTGTGATCTTCCTTGTTTAATTATTGTGTGGTTTATTGATTTAAAATTTAAGAAATATGTTCTTGTTTCAATTTTGTGTTTTCCTTCAAATTTGCATGTTAGATCTGTTCTTGTAGGCATAAAGATTTCATTTTTGGGTGTTAGTTGCAAAATGGGCATTAGGGTTTTCATGTGGAAATGAATTTGTTCAAAATTGCCTTTAGGGTTTCAATTTGGGAAAAATATCATTTTTTAAGAAAATTGATGATTATTGTCAAGAAAGGGTTTAACCCTAAGATATGTGAATATCTTACCTTGAAAGTGGAAAATTCACCTTTGTCATGTTCTTGCCAAAACTGGGTCGAGATTCGCATGAAAATAAAACAATTGAGTTAAAATTGCATTATTGAGAAATAAACTCTTCTTGAAAATAAATTAAAATATTAGAGTTAGAATGTCTCTTGTTATTATCAATTTGCATGCTTAAAAGAAAGAAAACTCTTTTTGAAAAAATAAATAAATAAATAAATATTAAATTAGACATCTTTCTTGTTTTTATCAATTTGCATGCTTAGAAAATCCTCTTAAGAAAATAAAGAGTTATTATTAAATTTAGAATATTTCTCTTGTTTGCATCAGATTGCA
>MU227039.1:1299106-1319669 GCA_018584345.1 Thuja plicata
ATTATGATTTGATCAAGGAAATTGATATAATTGATATTGTTGATATTTGAAAATATTGATTCAGGGATTTGATAAATTGAGAAATGGGGGCCCAAAGTCTAGGCGACCATTTTAGGGTGCATACAGTGTTTGTTCAGATACTTGATCCATATGGTTAAATGTTGTTTTGTGCTAAACTATTTTAACAGAAAAAAAAAATACTTGTAATTATATTTAGTTTTTTAGTAATTATTAAATAGATTAATTTATACGAGGTGGATTTGATAAATTGGTCTATATAGGCTTGATGTGCATTTTCTTTGGAAAATTAAATTATATTGTTGATAGTAATTTTATCAGATAAACTAATTTGCATAGTGTTACTAAATGATTTTATCACTTAATGTTATTGCCTTTCTCGAATTGTACTTATTATGTGATGATGTGTCTTCTGAGTGACTGATTAAAAGATTATGTTTCTTTCCCTTTTACGATACTACTATGAGTCAGTTGTCTGTGGGGATTAGTTTGCTATCAGGGGGTAAAACCAGAGGTTTGAGTAAAACCAGAGGTTTGAGTTTCTGTCTCTATGATGTTTTGTATGCTTTAGTGCATCTTCATGTTGTTATCGATTTTGGGTCTCAATTTTTTTTACCCAACTTGGTTTTTGATCTTATCTATGTGATCATGTGATAGTACTTTATGTGGTATTGGTTAATTGAGAACCAATAGTTCTTGTATAGGCAAGAACTAGATTTGAGAGTTTTGATCTTGTTTTGATATTCTTTATGATTCTCTGAGGGTGTATCCCTATACGAGAAGGAATCAGTGATGAGGTTGGTGATATACCATTGTGATGTTCTTTTGTGAGCCTAGGGTAGGTTACCTAGTTGTACAGTATGAGGTGGCTTGCAATAAGTACCGGAGCCCACAAGTGGCTGCTAGGATTTGCTTATTTTAAGTAGTTGTAACAAGTGATAACATAATTAATCTAATTAGGATGCCCTAGTATCAAACTAATAAGATTAATGCTTCACCCATGCTTGAGCGCTAGTATAGGCTAAGATGGAGGATGAGATGATACTTTCCCCTTTCGAGGTGCGGGTTTAGGCATCATTAGTGATCTTGTCTGTTTGAAAGGTCATTAATGCCGTGTATGGTCACTTGGGTGCCAAAATCCAATAAGGGATTGTCAGGACTTAACTCAAGGATAGACGTACATGATGACACCTTCCTATATATAGCTTAGGTTATCCTATGTGTGTCAGTACCTCTGGTGTTGTTTAGTATTCCTTGTTATGGTTTAGAGTGATTCTAGGATCTTCCTTTACATTGGAGTATGAGGTCATGTATATGTTGTGTGTATTCTTGGTGTATACCCCGTGTGATGGGCTTGTTATTATCTCCTCAGCAAGGTGGGAGTGGACCTTTGGTTTCATTTGGTCGGGTGGTCATGATTCTTATTACCATTGAGATTCAACGTTCGTCTTCATGCTTGGATGTCCCTTGTTGGAGTTTCATCTTTCCAGTGTTTTGAAGACTTTTTCAGTTACTGAAGTCGTGTATTTTATCATATATAGATATGGGTTATCATCCTTTGGAGGATGCATTATATTGTTTATTATGTATTATTACATACCCTATGATTTGTGCAAAGGATTTTGATTAGGTAGTATACCTTATGGTATTAGATGTATATGTAATCTTTTATTATGAGATGTATGTTATTGGATTCAGATTATGTAACCTTTATGTCAGCTCTTTATATTTGTTATCATAGATTGGTTTGTCTAAGTAATTCTATGTCAAGGAACCCTCGAGAAGTGTTATCTATGTATGAGTTGTTTTCCATGTATGTCATGTACTTCATTGTGTTGCTTCCGCATTGTTATCATTATTGTTTGTAAATATTAAAAAAGCTTTGTTCTGTAAACTTAGTGTCATGTTTAGGTTAGTTCTCCTGGATTCCCTGGTGGGGCATTGCACTTGGTATCAAAGCACATGTTTCTACACTTGGAGTTTTGAGAAAATTGTGTGCCCATTAGAATGGTTAGTAGTGCATGTTAGCACTTGTCTTCTCGTGTCTTGAGAGTCATTGTTCATGATCTCTTATTCTTGTGTGTGGTTCTTTCCTCTTGATCTGGGAGTGATATCTAGTCTTGGTTTCTATGGGTGGATACCTACTAAGGCTTGATTTGTGCTAGGATCTATTATTGAAACTCTAGGGTCTCTAGTCTTATCGATGCTTGTGAAGTTTGTAATCATCTATAGGAGTGTTTTGATAGTGAGCAGATGGCTTACTTCTTTGGTTTTTGTGGATTGTATGAAGACTTGGTGATGGTTATTTGACTATCTCATATGTTATAGTCTGATAGTTGATGTATGTTGTGGTGATGGAGTCCTATTTTGAAGAACTCCTTGTTGTTTTATTTCCATCCCTTGAATGATTTGCGGTTCTTCAGTGACCTATTTCTTAGCGTCTTGAGTGTGATTTTATTGATCATGTATAATTAGACTTTCATGTGGTATTAAATTGACTCTATTTGAATTATATGAACCGTACTGTGTGAGTGTTGTTAATTAGCTTTAGATATGATTGATTATGAAAATTGTAAAGTAATTTCTTGTTTGTTCAATACATTATGCATTGTTTAGAAATATATATCATCCTTTAGGGGTGCATCCTTAGTAGAATTCTTGTAACTCTTAACCTATTTGTAGCAGTTTGCAAATGATTGATTAGAAATTAATGCTAGTAATAAAGTAGAATTCATAATTGCATGAAGTTGCATACGGATGATGTTAGAAATATAACAATTGTCTTCCTTGAGTGATTGTGTTGCATACTCTAACACATCGAACGTGAAAGATCTTGGATGTCGTGAAGTGACTACTCCCTTGAGTGTGGCTACTCCTAGTCACCTTGTTATGTGAAATGTTTTTATATTGGTTATTCATTTTGGTTGATTGATATCTTGTTGTGTTGAATGTGGTCATTAGTAATCTCTTTTGAATTTTCTTATAACTGGATTAGTCACCCAAATCCCTTTCTTTGTCTAGTTGTGGCATTAGTCATATTTGATTTATTGCTGGAATTGTATACATTTTTTTATCTAATGTTGAACATTGAAAGCTCTCCCACTTGGGCTTTTCCTTAGACTTGTATGGTGGCTATTCTGAATGTTTGTGGTTGTTGACCATGTTTCCTGTTAAGTATTGTTTCTATCATGTTCTTTATAGACCTTTGATAGTATGTATAAGTGAGGACATCACAGAGATTGCACTATAGTTGTAGGTAAAACGAAATGCCTTATGTAATTTATATGTTTGTGTGAGTGCTGCATTAAGTAAAGTTGCATGAACTATTCAAATTTCTATTTGATATGAACATGGATATGTGTCTTCTATATTAAGCTTTAGTATGTATGTATTTCATGATTCTTGAAAGCATTAAAGATTTAGACTTATTTAAGAAATGTTAGAGGATGAATAAATGAGTAAGTAGATGTTTGGTTTATGCTTGAATTTGAATTATGTTATTCTTTGTGATTCGTTATGCATATCTTAAAATATAGTTAAGTTGACTTACATTAGTTCTTCTTGTATGTCAATGAGTGATTATTGTGATGGGTATATTCTTTTGGTGATTATGAGTTGGGTGAATCTTTGTGTTTGATCCTAATTAATAGGGGGTGTAGCACTACGGTGCAAATCCTTTTGATTCTTTACTTGTTTAGTTATCGGCTTCCAAGAGTAAGCCTAGTTTTAGGGGAGGAGGATGTAATACCTACCCCTTAGTCTTCCTTCTTGTTTTAGTTTTTGATTTCTTTTAGACCATAGCATGTGTGTGCTAGCAATTTCAAGTGATTTTAAGGATACTTGTGTATTTCTTTTCATTATGTTATTGATCCATTTGTTAGTTGTATTATATCATCTATTTGTATATGATGTATGATTATTTCATGTTGGTTATATTCATGTTATGAAATCATTTTGATTAAGGTTTACTGACAATACTGACCCTATATCTGTATGCACACGGATCATTGTGATGTTTTATATTTATGTTTGCTATGACTGGTATGGTGTGGGACAGAGTCGTAGTTACTTGCTTCAGTGAGATCCACATGATAAACTAGTCTCAACCATTGTTTGGTATATTGCGCGGATATATGCTTGTCTTTATGATGACAGGCTTGCAGGTACCAGGCTATGTCTTCCCTGAATTGGTTTGAGTGAGCGTGCCCTATTGCAGTATCTCAATGGTAAGAGAGGGGAGATAATATTTAGGTCCAAATCCATACCCTAAACCCTTATTTTGTCCTAGAATTGGGCAAAAATCTGATTGTCTACCCTAGTGTTTGAATCCGTCAAGTGACATGGATTCAAGAGCCTATTTGTGTGTGTTGGGTTTTTGTTTTAGTTATTTGTCTGTTTCAGTGGTTTATTTGTTTAGATGGGTTTCAGGTGATTTAATGATGCTTTTGGCTCTATTTATTTAATGAATATTTATGGAAAATATTAATGCTAATTATTGCACCTTTAATAAGGTAAAAACATTGATATATGAAATATATGGCTATTTAATAATTAAATATTAATTAAATGCCTATATTTAATGTTTAAGCCTTGATTTGGATAATTGAGATTTAATAAATATTAAATTTAATAAACATTGATAGATGATGCTTGCCCCCTTTCTAGGTGCAGGTTCGGGCATCATTAGTGATCTTGTCTGTTTGAAAGGTCATTAATGTCGTGTATGGTCACTTGGGTGCCATAATCCAATAAGGGATTGTCAGGACTTAACTCAAGGGTAGACGTACATGATGACACCTTCCTATATACAGCTTAGGTTATCCTATGTGTGTCAGTACCTCTGGTGTTGTTTAGTATTCCTTGTTATGGTTTAGAGTGCTTCTAGGATCTTCCTTTACATTGGAGTATGAGGTCATGTATACCTTGTGTGTATTCTTGTTATATACCCCGTGTGATGGGCCTATTATTATCTTCTCAACATAGTGGGAGTGGACCTTTGGTTCCACGTGGTCAGGTGGTAGTGATTCTTATTACCTTTGAGATCCAATGTTCGGCTTCATGCTTGGATGTCGCTTGTTACAATTTCATCTTTCCAGTCTTTTGAAGACTTGTTCAGTTACTGGAGTTGTGTATTTTATCATATGTAGATATGGGTTATCATCCTTTGGAGGATGCATTGTATTGTTTATTATGTATTATTACATACCTTGCGATTTGTGTAGTGGATGTTGATTAGGTAGTATACCTTATCAGATGTATATGCAATCTTTTATTATGAGATGTATGTTGTTGGATTCAGATTATGTAACCTTTATGTCAGTTCTTTATATTTTTTATCGGAGATTGGTTTGTTTAAGTAATTCTACATCAAGGAACCGTCGAGAAGCGTTATCTATGTATGAGTTGTTTTCCATGTATGTCATGTACTTCATTATGTTGCTTCCACATTGTTATCATTATTGTTTGTAAACATTAAAAAAAAAAATGTTTCATAAACTTAGTGTCATGTTTAGGTTAGTTCTCCTGGGTTCCCTAGCAAGGCTTTACACTTGTTCACTTGTTTACCTATTCTGTCTTAACTTCTCTTTAGTGATTGGATATACTACGTGTTGGTTGGTATACATCTATTACCTATGTAATGGATTTATAGGAATGAAAACCATACTCTTTAGGATCAACATCAATGTCATCTCTCATCATTCTGATGTCATCAACCTTTTACAAAAGTGAACAAGCTCATATGATGTAAATTCACCTCATCTAACTGATCTCAAAGACTTGATTCTTACATCCATTTGATTCTCAACAAGATTCTTACAATTTTTAAATGAGTCTAAAGATTCGTATTATTCTTTTAAAAATGTCACTGATGTCATTCTAGAATAATCATTAATAAGTTGCATGAAGTACCTTTCACCATTGATTCCTCTTGTTGTAGGTGGTCCATATGGAGCAGCATGAATCAGCTCCCAGGGTCTTGCAGTAGAAAACTCTTTGTTAATTTTTTCTTGGTCTTCTTTCGTATCTAACATTCTCTACAAATAGTTTATCTGGTTTGGAAATACTTGGAAAATTCTTACAATTTTAGAAGAAATAATCTTCATCATATTGTATAATTTGATATTCCCATCCTTTTGTTCCATAATCGACACTCATTATTTTGTGCAAGAGAACAACTCTCTGTTGTGTTCTTCAAATAATATACATTACCATTTCTCTTTCGTTTTGCAACAACCTTTCAGGAACCTATCTGATTTCACACTTAGCTCCAAGAAAACTAGCTTCAAGTCCTTTATTGTACAATTGAATTACACTCAAAAGATTGTGTCTTAAGCCCTTAACATAATAAATATTGTTAGCTTTATGCTTCCCATAAATGGAGATAGTTCCCTTACCACAAACATGTGCAAAATCTTTGTCAACAAAAGGGATTGATCCTCCTTCATAGTTCACAAGGTATGTGAATACTCCTTTGCCTCATGTCATATGATTTGAAAAACTAGAATTAATGACCCAACATCTAGATTCTTCCATTGCATTAAGGGAATTTTCCACGGGTTCATCTATAGCTCTTTTTCCTCTAGAAATTTTATTGTCTTCTTCCTTGATAGATAAGAATAACACTTCATCGGTGTAATCAGTATCTTCCTCATCTTCCGAAGAATGAGTCTCTATTGTACAAAACTTCTTCTCTTCCTTTTCTTTAATATCTATCTCAGCATTTCTATAATTCCTCCCAAAGTTATATTTTTCCTCATCATCATTAGCCCTCTTATTATCTTCCCTAAGAGACATTTATCATCATACTATTCTACTCTACCACAATTGAAACATTTGAAGGATAACTTACCACTATATATGTTGGACCCTTTCTTTAGTCTTCTAACAAAATTAGCTTCAATTTCATCCAATTCATTGCATGATTATAAATCATCTTCAATTTTATTTGTGGCCTTGAAAGCACTATATGTTTATTTCAATCTCGTATTTCTCACATACAGACATTTCAAAGGCAGTAACAAAACCATAAAGTTCATCCAAAGTATATTTGTCAATATCATTACTTTGTTGTATACCAATTAGAAATGTGTTGAAGGGCTTGGTCATGGACCTCATCACTTTCATTAGTACATCTGTGTCATCAAGGGTTCCAATGGTGCCTTTTATTGCACCGACAACTTCATTTACTCAGTGTAGATAACCTTAAAAGTTCTCATCTTTAGACATCTTCACTTTTCAAACTTATGCCTTATTTTTTGCAATTTGTTTTTCTTGATATTATTTACTCCTTCATATATGCTGCCCAAATTTTCCCATACATCAAATTAGTCTTGCATTTCATAACCTTCATGAACTCATAGTCACCTAATAGTTTTCTTGGCCTTCCCATTATTCTCACGAGCTCAAATTTAATCTATAGTTAAAGTAACAACATAGACAAGTGGATTATATTGTTTCTTGATAGCATCAAGAACTCCATTTGACATAGAGTCTATATGAGATACCATTCACTCTTTCTAGAAGGCGTAGTTGGTTCCATCAAATTTAGGTACAATTTTGTTATGATATTTTTCCATTTTGGATCTGCCTCTATTAGCATTACTGGAGTTTTAATATGTTACATTAGTGACTATGTTTTGTCTTTGATGTCAACATACAATTTGGATATTAGCATAGTGTTTTAGTGAAGATTGACAGAGTAGCAGACAGAGATTGAGTTAGCATAGACAAAGAATTGAAAACGAGGTTATGCACATTTGAGAACATATTTTAGATAGTATTGTGATGATTTGGTTAAGAGAGCGTAAACAAATTAAATAGTTGGTGAGAGTTATTTGAGATTTATTGAAGATCATATTTTGACAGATTTTTTGAGAGATAGTTTGCGATGTTTTGATTATATCTTTTTACTGGTATGGAATTTGGTGTCTAAGTTATGCATAGTTTGAAGATAGTATGAAGGTGGTCTAACTAAGACCTCTTAGTCTAGGATCACATGTGTGAAGAAATATTAATTTAGTGAGCCGACAGTGTTGTGTAATTATTTAACATGTATTGTTTTATTTTCATAATTGTTTAGGCTTAATTGGCCGACTCAATTGTGAAGTATTGGGCTTGGTATAAAGGAAATATTATTTATTTGATTTCAAAAGAAGGATGATGATATAGAGAGTGAGCATGTGTGTATGAATTTGTAGTAGTATTGAAGGAAATGCAAAGAGTGAAGTGTGGCGATCTGAAGGATTGTAAGTGAAGCGAAGTTGGTAGATGTGGTATTTGAGATTTGGTAGTATTTGGTGCACTAGAGGCACGGTTAGAGAAGAGAGTGATGAAATTATTTTTCCATTAGTACGAAAACAAAAATTATGGTAAGAATACAATGAATGATAGGACAAAGAGAACAAAAAATTCAGATACAAGAGATCACCAAAAGTGGCTAAGTACAAAGAAAACCGATGACACAATTTTGTGTGTAACCCGAAATTGCAAACTTCAAAAGGATAAAGAGGAACCCAAAAGAGGAACCAAAACTATAGGATATTTTACAACCCAAGAGACAATCAAAGATAATATTGAGAGAACAGTTCAAGAAAGGAACCCAAAAGAAAGTCAACTGACTTCAGAGCATAACCAACCATCAGAAACCGAAAGTCAGTTGCAGCCGCAAAAAGTGGATTTGACTTCCACGTTAGATAAAATAGTCATGTTTTATTTATAGAATCTTGATTTTTTTTTAAATCTATTTCTTTAGGGACTAGTAACATGAATGTAAGTGCTTTAATCAATCTAACTAATTTAAAACACATAGACAGGAGATCAAGGTAAAAGTTGTAAACATGATCTTAAAGTTAACATTGTTTTATGTGAAACTTAATGAAGTCAATCCATCTTATAAATAGATGATTTAATCATTCATTATACATGTGTGAATATAGAAGAGAGGATGACTAAATCCTATGAGCACATCTATGGATCATATTGAAAGTTTCAAGAACTAGAATAGCAAAAGGTGAATTTGGTTATCAGAACCAAGAACAGAGGCTACCGAGAATCAAAGATATTACTCAATCACATTAGGTGATATATATTTATAGTAAACTTAAATGGATCTGTAATTAGCAATAAGAGATTTCATATACCAGGTCAAATTGTAATTTTCTATCATTCTAACAAGTGAATCAAAGTGTAAAATTCCTTTCAAGAAAAGGTGGAGTCCAACTAAAAATCTCTTAACCGAGTGCACACTCAGCAATGTTGCAAAAGCTCTTAATAGAGTAGAATTTAATAGGTCTCCACAGATACTCTTAACATGGTAGATCATCAGAAGTGATCAAATTGTAAGACTTAAATGGGCCCTTCCAATCTATAGATAGTGAAGATTTTATGGGTGCCATCCCCACCATAGTTTTTACTTCCTAACAGAAGTTTTCTGCGATATCATATCTTGTGTTATGTGTCAATTACTTTCATGAATGTTTCTATGAATGTTAACATGTATGTTAAGTTTATGAATTGATATATCTTACATCAAGATAGTATAGATCAGATGGTTGGATAAACAATTGATTACACAAAGGTTAATTGATTAAAGGATACAAAAATTTTAGAGGTAGTGATTCACCCCTCCCCTCTCAGTACACACTTCCCATTAATTCCAATAATTGGTATTAGAGCTAAGTATCTTGTTTGGAAAGATTAAAGGCTTAAGAGAAAAGATCTTACAATGGAGAAGTACATACTTGATAAAAGTATTGAGAACAAGAAGTTAAAAATTTAGATCTTCTATGAGCAGTATAAAGAAGCTAGATGAGACAACTGTTAGATGAAAGAAAGATTATGGCATCTTTCTGTAATGAGAAAAATTATCATGAGAAAGAGATACCAGATTTCTTTGATTCATCAGGATCAACTACAAGAAAAGCATCAGACACATAAGAAGAAAGCATCACAAGCCTAACTGAAATCAATCAACATCTGGCTGGACAAGTGAAATCTCTACAAATCGGTTAAGAGACACAGATGGTAAGGATGATTGATGTCATGAACAATGCTAGAAAAGGTGAACAAGAAATAACACTAGCTATTGATGATAGAAGGAAGATTATAGAAAAGCTAGAAGAGAAAGAGTCTGAAATACAGAAACTCACAGAGCATCACCATGCGATTACAAATCAGATTATTCTTATGAGTCAAGAAGAAAACCAAATAAATGTTGAACTCATTGAAAGAATAGAAGCTATCGGTGAGCTAAGGGATGAAAATGAAAAGTTGAAACATGAAATAATAATTCAGCAGCATCATAATGAAATTATCAAGAAAGATGAAGAAAGAAATAAAAGAATTGATGATTTTCTTGAAGGATAATGAAGAGTCATAAACAACATCGGTCTAGGTTTTACTAAGAATGAAGAATCATCAAATCAAGCTGATCCAAAGAATGTCTATGCAAATCCAAGACCAGGAAAGATGACATGAAATCACTGTGGAAAGCAAGGCCACACATCAAATGTATGCAGAGGAAAAATGAAAGGTATTCCTAAAAATATATCTGCATTCATAGGATTCTGTTATAAATATAGTAAGAAAGGACATAAAGCATATGAATGTAAGTCTGAGATGAAACAACCAAAGAAGGAAACCTACATGGACAAATACTGTCCTACTTGCAAAATGTATGGGAACACAGCTCTTGAATGCTGGAAAAAGAAAAGGCAAGCATGGAAGCCTAAAGGTCAAGAAGCTCCCTATCAACCAAAAAGAGTCGATAACCAGTATGTATGGGATTACAACACTTGGAAAAATTGCACAAAATGTAGAAGATTTGGTCACATTGCTGCAAATTGTATGAGACAATGGACAAGAAATTCTAGAGGCTAGACTAACCCTGGAATGACATGCTTACATTGTCATAAAGTTGGTCATTTCAAGAAATACTACAAAGACTGAATGACATGACCAACACATATCCCAATGGAAATACCATTGAAGAAATCCGGAGTGAAAGAGACAAAATGTGGAGAAAATCTTCAAACAATGATGAAGTTGGAATGAGAAATGCAAATGGTAACACCCCATCCAATGGATCTAGTGACATCACCACCCCCACCTAAGTAGAACAAGTAAGTATGGAACTGCATTACAATACGTATTGTTTTACATTAGTTCTATAATATGTTGATAAAATGTCAAATTAGCATAAGTAAAGATGCATCAGGACATTACTTGTTAAAATCTATGATAACTATTCTATTGGGCAATACACACCAAAATATATTGGTATATGCTCAAAGCTAAAACTGCCTATGTTTACCAAAACCTATCAGTTAACATGCAAAAGTAAAATTGCTAATGTAAACCAAGACTCTTTGGTAATCAAGCAAGTTGGAAAAGTTGTGCTCGCAATACACTGAAACCCATCGGTAAAGAAAATGATTTGACGACTTCCCTGAAGCATCGTGTTAACACCAAAAAGGGAAGTTAATGTCTTAACTAACAAACACCATCTTCACACACCAAGGAGTAGGTAAGCATTAATGAATCACTTTTAGGGAAAACAACTATAAAAAAGTGATAGCAGGGTTTCATTATTCACCATGACCAAATCAGAGCGACAAGAGTGACAATCAAGAAAACAAAAAAATCATTATAGAGTGACTTCAACTCAACCAGAGCACTCCAAATAGATCAGAAATTATTGTAGGTGTAAACAGTAAGTTACTAAGCCAACCGAGAGCTCTATTTACATATTTTTTAGAAAGCCCTAAATTTGAAACAATGGCCATGACCTCAAGAACCACCAAATAGAAGAATATCAAGAAGGACGAGGTCAAAATTGTCAAGAATTCTGTGTGTGAAGAACCCATTACAATATTTACCTTGAGGTTTCTTCACAACCCAACAATCCTGGAGCATTCTCGTGAATACCAGCTAGGGTTTTTCTCATCAAAGATGTGCGAGCTTACATCCACTACAAGATTACAAAAATTGGTGATTTGGAGGTAGATCAAGCTTAAAATAAGTTGTGTAACAATGATGGATCTATCAAAGATGAACATAAACACATAGAGGTGAAAGGGCTCACTAATTCCCTATTGTTCTTGAAGGCATTCAAAACAGATTGGATTCAGTTAGTACTGAGCCGAATGCATAATCACAAACTATGGCTGGATGAACCAAAGATGATAACTTGAGATGTTATCCATACAGTCACCGATTACCTTGTAACCAAGAAGGTAAAAGAATTAAAACATCCACCAAAGGCTGAGATTGAGAAAAACACTGCAATAAAGTGTGATGGCAGAGGACTGAAGGTATCTACCATAACAAATGAGGAATTTAAATTTGGAGCATGTGTTCTAGGTTATAAATTCTTTGAAGCAAGTAGGACGAACAACATAGAATCTAGTGCAATAGATACAACTTACAAGACTGTGAAGAAAGGAACTCATTTGGATCTGTCGACACTTCTACTGAGCCAGCTAGAAGAAAATTTGAAGACTATAAGAAATGCTAAGACAAATACATGTAAGGCTGGATCACTTATCATGTGCATTTTATTCTAGTTTCAAGAAATATTTCCATCAGTAGGAGATATCAAATGGGATACCAAAAATCTGGTCACCATGCAAATCAGTCAATACATAACATCACTGGGAGACAACTTTGAAATATTCATGGATGAGTACTTCACAGGATTCAAGGATCAAATGCAGAAAAGGGTAAGGATCCCTAAACAACTTATTGAGAAGTTCAAAGATGATATATGTTTTATGGTTGACATCGAACACACTTATATCAAGCCTATTGTACCAAGGAAAGTATAGTTACAACCTCTAGAATATGAGGTAAATATTGATCAAGCATCCAAGGAAATCAATGCATTGATAAATGAACCATTAGATAAGAAACAACCTAAGTTTGGAACTTATGAGGATGCCAAATCAAGAATCAAATCTGGCCTGGTTGTAAAGAAAATAGACGGAAAGAAAGATAAAATGGTCAAGAACCTTAATAAAATACTCTCGATTATAGAGGAAGAAACCAAACAGGAAGAACAAGCTGAACATGAGGAAGAGACTGAAGGACAGTTACCTATCGGTGAAGCTATAGAAAAGAATGACTCTGAGGCCACAGAGTCAGATTCACCACCTCCTCCATCAAGAAAGAAGCAAAGAAACACAACTACTTCTATGAAAAGAATCCAAATAGAAAAGGACTCAACTCCTTCACCCTTGAAGAAAGGAAAAGTTAGAACCTACAAAAGGAAATCGGCCACACTAAAAATAGGGCCAAACAAAAGAATAAGGAAGATGATCAAGACACAGGAAGATATTGAGGACACCAAAAAAGATGAAGGTGTACAAGTAGAAAAGACTAAGGTTCCAGAAAGAATTGATGAGGTATGTGAATCTATTGCAAATTCAGGATCTATCACAAATTCTAAGATAAGAAGATGGTTAAAACTAGATCTAGAAGATCAGAACAAAGTTGAAGATGCCATCATTGCAAAAATTTACAAGTTCAAATATGTACCAATTCAATTTGAAGGTAGTTTGGGACGTGTTGGTAAACATATTTTTCTTTTGAATTTAACTCTAAAATACCCAAAATTCTTAAGAACAATTGAATACAATAGTTGGAAAATTGTTATTGAAAAACCAATTTCCCTCTAAATTTGAAGGTACAACTCCCTTATATGAATGATTTTCAGTGAATCTTGATCTTTCCTAATCTAACAGAGGTATGTTCTTGACCCAAGAATAGAAGAGGTAAACCAAGCTAAACCCAGATGAGAAATAGCTTAGGCGGGGTGAATTCAACTTTAAATCTAGCTAACTCTGAGATTTCATCAATCAGATTAACTCCCAAAACTGGTAATGCATGAACTTCTACTGAAAAATGAAAATGTAAAACTAGAGATTAATGATGAAAAGATAAAGGATCAATCTATTCCATAGAAATGTTTCTTAACTCAGGATAACAACAGATCTTCCCCTAAATTAACTGTATCAAATCATAATATAGAAATCTAGTTCGAATACAGATTGCAAAACTAACTTCAAAGAAACATTTGAACTCAATAGAAAGAAAAATGAAATGCAATGGAATAGTTAAAGAAATGGTATTTAGACACACATGATTGACTTAGAAAAATGCTATCTTTCGCACCAAAATTTAGCCAACCTTTGTATTGATTTTGGAAATAGTACATATAGAGTCCCAGATTGGGCCATTACAAAAAGGGGGGTAACCAAAATGGTTCAACTTCCCCAACCAGAAATTATAACCAAAGGTTTATCTGTTACAACATTAATAAAACTTTGGCACAAAGAGAGAATCTATTCAAGCTTCAATTTCATTCCCTTTGCCTAATTTAGCCCTATAGGCAGTGGTAGCTTTGATAACTCTGATGAGATCCTCATGTCTATTGACATGGACATTAGTGTATTGGATGAGCCTTCTGGAATGCTCCTTATACAGACTCTTAATGGCATCTCTCTAATCCTTCAATTCTTCCATGGCCTTATAAATACATCCACTCAACTACTGGAGCTCTGGCACTTTGTCTAAATGGGTGGAAGATGGCTCTGACAGCTTGTCCACAAAATCAGAAAATGATTTTTGCATATTGGCCAATCCTATCATTTCTTTGCCTTGCCCATTCGTCTACGATTCTATGTGAAAACCTTGAAGAATCTTAAAGTCTTTACTCTGTTCTTCCTTGACCTTAACATCTACTTGCTGTAGCCCTGTCTCGACCTAGATGATCATTTTGATTTTGAATTCTAGACTTTGAATCCACTCAATTAGAGGTTCATCTCTATTTTGCAAAATGTTAGCTTTCAACGCCTCTTTGGTCTTCATCTTTACTGCTACATGGAGCATCACTATGCACTCTTGACACTTCACTCTCTCAGATGCAAGTGTTTGTAGATTCTTCTCAATGTTATTTCTTTCCATTTCCAATCTCAAGAGAGCATTACCCAACTGCTCGACAACTGCCAATCCCTCAGATTTGAGCCTCTCAACCCATCCCTTGTCGATCTGTGTGAAATGCCTATCCTCTTGTAACTTGGCTAATATAGCTTGATTCTCCACCGCACTGGGATGAAAGGTGGTTTGGGTGCTGGGGACGCTTGCAATCAGAGTGAGGAGCTACCTTATGAAATTGGTCAGCTCAGCCACTTCTGCCTTCAATTGAACCTTGGCAGTCTTGAGCTCCTCAAGTTCTTCCTCTATCACCACATTAGTAGAATTCCACCAATCCACCTTGGTGTCATGAAAAGCCAACCCCATATCAAATGACTGCAATCAAAAATATGAAGCTGTCATATCTTTGAATCTACCTTCCTTGGTTGGCTTGGCCACTTCCATAGTGAAGTGTCTAGTCTCAGTGTCACGACCCAGAGTAGACATCATATTTACTTTCTTCTATTTGATTGTAGTGGCCTTGGGCTGAAAGGCTCATGACAGAGTGTCTTTGCTAGAAATTCCTTCTTCCGCCCTCTTCCTCTTGCATTCCAGAGTATTTTCTATGCATGAATCTATGCTGGTAACTTTGTTGGCATAAACCAACTCCTCAATGAACAACTTCCTTATGACTGGGGGTGTAGCCTTTGGTCTAGAAGCAAATAGATTTACTGAGGTAGGAGAAGAGGACACCAATTTGGCTACTGAAGTGACCTTCTGCTTTTTCCTGGCCTCTTCTTCTGATTTTTTGGTGGAAGGAGTATCTTCACCCACTTCCACTATGACAGGGGACCCTCGACTTGGATAATCTTGGGTTGAAGTGCCAACCTATACATCTACAATAACTTCTTTAGCTAGCTGCTCTGGTTCTGCACCTTTTGCAGGTTCCTCTGTTGTTCCAATATTTGGAAGCGGACCTCCTCCACAAGTCTTCTTTAATTGAACTTCTTTTTTTGGAGGTTCATCGCCTCCACCAGCTGGTTGAGATGAATTCTTGGTCATAGTTGGGAGTACTACCAAAGAATTTGTTGCAATGTTGGAAGTGTCTTTTGTCGAGGTCCTTTGAGTAGGAGGCTTCCTTTCTGACCTCTTCCTTCTTCCTGCCATCCATTCAACCCATTGCTCTATCCTCTTATAAATACCACTCATTAGAGTATGTGAGTCACCTATGGCTTGATCTAGCATGGGCTCAGAACTGATGGAGAGAGGTTTGATCTTCTCAAGATAGGTATTATCATACATGTGCTGGTCATCATCTAATAACCCCTCAACTGCAAAATTGAACTTGAACTTTTTGATTTGTTCAATGGTTAATCTGGCATAAAATTTGTCTCTTCTCTCTAGATCATCTTTAGAATTGGCCCAGTAGTCTTCAATGTCATCTACATGGTGGATAGCTTGGCTCATTTATAGGTAATCATGAGCATAATTAACTGGATCATATTGTGGCCTCAGAACATCATAGGTTTCAAAGAAAATCTCTTGGAGAATGCCTTTAGAACATTCTTCGCCTTAGACTGGGACACACAACTGTAGGCTCTGATAATCATGGGGAAGTCATAGCCTTTCTTCCTGGCATCAACATAGATCAAATTCACTTGCAGCGCTTGTATCATCACCTCCACCAGCACAATCATATCTGTAGGATATCTGGGCAACTTCAAAGGGAAGTCATCAGAACCTGCAAGATGAAGGTATGAGAAATCTCTGAATTGAATAAACTAGCATCCAAATTGGCTGATAAAAGCCATGGCTTTGGGAGAGAATCTCCTTTCTGGATATCCTTGTAGCTCCCTACACAATCTCATTGTAAACACATCATTAACCCAAAGATATTATGCATAATTGTTGTGCAATTGCAAAGAGGGGAAAAATTTGTAACTCTTAACATCATCAGGAAATTCCTCTAATCTAGGAAGCCCTGGCCAAATTTGGATTGTTGCCAAAATATACAAAAGGACTGAAGACATATAAAATGAATTCTGGTGCTTAGCTCTATCTAGGGCCTCCGAGAGGTTTTCACTTACCATAAGGGCCCAATCAATAAAGTGGTGTTTGGAACAGATTAATTGAACCAAGAAGAAGTGATGATCAACAAAATTGAGTGCCTCACTCTCACCTCTAATCCTGTGGAGTAGCACCAGAATGTCTATAATCTCTAGCTTTAGATTAGTGCCATATAGTGTCTTTGGTATCTTCCCTTTGGCGCTCTTGGGCTCTTGAAACCATTCTTTCATTATCTCCTTCTTCCAGATTGACTTTTAGGCAATATATTCAATCACCGCCCGACTGTATGTCATTTCTAAATACTTAGCTTGCTCTGGGATACGAAGTGAGTTCTGGACTGATTCTCTATCAATGGATAGCAACACCATATCATTGGGCAAGAGGATTTACCTAGTATCTAGATTGTATTGAGCGATGCATTCCCAGATCAATTCTGGGGCTTGAATAGCCACAGGAAAATTAGTGGCTTCAACTAATCCGCTCTCCTTCAGCTTCTCAGTGATGGGATGCATCTGGTCTGATTTTAGTCTATTATGAAATTTCTGCATGTCAAAGAACTTTAGAGATGCATCCTAAATCTTATGCCACTCAGAAGTAATGTCATTCATTCTGTCGAATCCCATGAATCTGGAAGCCATACTTCAAATGATTTGATTTAGGAATGAAGAATAACTTTTAAGAATGTAGGGGCAAAGAACAACCAGTATAAAAGGCTTCAAATTCAAACAATTTGTTAAGAAAATAGTAGCTCCTGTTGGTAACCTCCAATTGATCTTATAACTTTTGAATTCTTACCGTTTAACAGCCAACTTCCTGTGCCACATGAATGAAAAGACCTCAACATTAATGAAACAATCCATTATGAAGTAAAACATCTTTATTTGAATTAATTACCTTGCTCTTACGGGCTGTTAAGAAATTTATTTTCACTTTAGTAACCACAATGGTAACTTTTATGAGGTAGTGGAAAATTACTTTTCTACTTCTCCTTTGGGTGGAGAAATGCTTTTGGAGTGCTCTCAGTTAAAAAATCTTCCAAAGGGGAAATTTGGTTTGTTAGGGTGCCAAAATGGCATGTGTTGATTTCATCTGCCTTCTTTATATCTCAGATTCTTTATGAGATATATTCTGCCTCAAAATCACTTCATTTTAATGGCTTGGCAGAAAACATGCTTCATGGGTTGAAACCCACCTGTTGGAGTAGTGGAGAAGACATTTTCTGCTTTTCCGCCTTTAGACTTATTTCTTAGATTTCTTTCTATTTAATCATTCCTCTTGACTTGTAGAGGTGTAGTTCTGACACCGTAGTCCTTCTAAGCTTAAGGGATCCATTATAGAATTGCACCTCTATCCAAGACATCACTTAGTAGTCATCGGCGGAAGATGCACCCTGCTGATGCTTTTCCACCGGTGGAGAAGCCCGAACCCAATTTTCTGCCAAGCTGCAAAATGAAGAGTTATGGCTAAATACTTCAGCTGCATGTAAAATTGATGTTAGAAATCTTCAAACCATGGCCTTTACTAGATTGGAAACTTAACCTACCCAATGGAAACACATTTCAAATATAGATTCCCACCAGCTCACAAAAGAGAAAAATCAAAGGGAAAATTCGGTAAAGGTCTCCTATCCTGAGGGGATAACTAGACTTAGACCTAGGACTCACATGAAGCTTTTAGAACCACTACTACACCTCAGACATCCACTTTTGTCTAAAGGTATGCAGACCAAAAGTGGAACAATAGTACCAAAGGAACTCCGGGACAGACTATATGCCAAATGATCATTCGCATTAAAGAATGAAAGGGAGATAAGGGAAAGAGTACTTGTTTCTCTTATGCCTCCTAAATCCAATAAAGAAGAAATTGATGAGATGATGGAGAACCATAAAAATGAGTTCTCACCCAAGTTAAGAGCCTACACATTTCTTGAATGGAGGCTTATAGAGCTTGAACAAGAAAGCCACAAGAAATGGAGTAAAATAATATACAAACCTATTGAGGAAGCTAGCCCCAAAAAAGACCTACAACAACAAGATAATACTCAGGTAACTCAAGAACACATAATCATCAAAGATGCAAAAGATGACACATTAGTTGTGTTAGATAAAGAAGAAATGAACACAACCGACAACAAGAATGTAGAAGTTGCAGATGAGATATGGCCAGACACCACTCAGGACAACATTGTGGACAACACAGTCATCGACATAACCAATGATCCAACAAAAGAAGTACAGAAGGATGAAGATGTCACTATTACCAAGGACACAACTGACAAACATGACACCAGAATTGGTACTTCACAGGTGAACATACCAGGCAACATGCCAATATTGATACAAGCCATCAATATTATGCAAGAAAAAGACAAGTCACCTAAAAAAGATTCAAGCATTTCTGAGGATGTAGGGGAAGAAGGAAAGAAAGACAACACCGATGATCAGAAGGAGATCAAAGATACTCATATTGTAACTGAAACTAACAAGGTTACATGAGGAGATACAAATCAAACAGATGGAGACAAAGCTGAGAAGGAAGCACAAACAAAGAAAGATGAAGCTAAGGACACCAATGAAGGAGAAAAACCTTAAGATGGCACTCCTGAGGAAACTGAAAAATTTTCTATCGATAATGTAAAGGTTGATATGGAGACGTCTATAGGAAACTGACAAGCTGACATTGAAACCAAGCAGCAAAAAGATGCAACACCACAAGTTACTTCATCAAGCACAATGGACAAAGCCAAGAAATTGGTAATGGTTCTACATTCAAGTGTAACCCAGAAGAAGAAGAAATCCAAAAAGAGTAAGTTGGAAGTCATTTTAGATGAAATCATTGAGATACCCAAATGTGACCCAACCGCACTTGATTATGAAGCATTGAAAGAATACGGTGAAATATGCCAGAGGAAGGCATTACAGGAGAAGCTGAAAAAGTAGCACCGAGACTCCATGATACTAGAAACAATAAGGGACATATTGCACTAGATTGTACCTGATGTTGATGTTGATCAAAATAAACCCGTACTTGATCAGCTAGCTTCTCTCACCGAATCAATTACAATATAGAACATTGATGCAAAGAATGCAATTGAATAGAGAGAAGAGCAGAAGTACCAGCAGAAACTTGATGAGAAAATAAACCAAGAAGTGGCAGTTAACAAGGTAAAGCTTCTAGAATTCATTAATAAATTAGATCCTATTATTGCTGAAGCTATTTCCTTGATTCAAAAACTAAGCACATTGGAAAAGTTCACTAAGGAGAATAGTGAAAATATAGCAAAGTTAGATTCTGATCTAGCTAACAGTGCTAACAGCTTAACCACTGATGACAATGCACTAATGTTGCATTATGAGAAAATCATTGAAATAAAAAGGTTAAGGCAGGAACTGTGGGAAGCAGAGACACAATTCAGGAAAGAAGTCACCAAGATCCAAGCTCAACTTCTACCAAATCTAACATTGCTTCAGTAGCATATCAGTTCAGCTAAGCAACTGATAGCCACCCCCAAGATCTCTGTAGCAGAAAGCATCTATGATATGCACTCCAAGATTATACTTGAGCACAT
>MU227039.1:1332605-1350422 GCA_018584345.1 Thuja plicata
AACTGATCAAGTACCCTTTTAATTGCCTTAACTCAACCATTCACTTGGTCTTCTTGTTAAATCTTCTTCATCAACAATAGATATGGTACTCAAACAGATAACAATAGTCTCACTAGTTAAGGTTTGATAGCAATGACAAAAATAACAATTGCTTGCATTGTCACTTTCCAACATTTATATCATGTTATTTGGACTTGTGTTATCATGACTTGCTGTTATATGTTATAAGGACTTGTGTTATCATTTGTACTTGTGATTTGAATCTAGATATATGTGAGTTTACATGTTAAATATATGAGTTTATGTGAGTTTACATGTAATCAATTGTAATTAAATATCAATTACATAATCTCATCATTAATAGTAGTCATTTCTTCATGTAATTGACAAGAGCAATTGATTTTAATTGACATGAAACAATATATAAATGTAACTAGTATTGACTTCAAGATTAACTATAAAAATACCATCTATTTTTAAAAATAATGACATAAATTAATTTGAACTATGAAATATGACTTGCTATTATATGTTATAAGGACTTGTGTTATCATTTGTACTTGTGATTTGAATCTAGATATATGTGAGTTTACATGTTAAATATACGAGTTTATGTGAGTTTACATGTAATAAATTGTAATTAAATATCAATTACATAATATCATCATTAATAGTAGTCATTTCTTCATGTAATTGACAAGAGAAATTGATTTTAATTGACATGAAACAATATATAAATGTAACTAGTATTGACTTCAAGATTAACTATAAAAATACCATCTATTTTTAAAAATAATGACATAAATTAATTTGAACTATGAAATATGGATACATACTTGAATAACTAAATTTAATTACATAATTAAATTAAATATAAATTATAATTGAAAAAATTGGACCTGAAGAAAAGTGAGCTCATGTATTTTATAAAACCAAAATTGGACAAATTTACAAGTGTACATTGAACTTCAAAAATAGTTCATGTATTTTATAAAACCAAACTTGGATGAATACAAGTGTAGATTCAACTTCATAAATAGTGCATGTCTACATATTCTTCTAGATCATGCATCATAAAAATGAATGTTGAAATGTTAGAAAATATGCATTTAAATGTAAAATTCATTTATAGGATCCAAAAGTTAGATAAATGAATTGAACGTACCTAGTATTACAACTTTGATTAGCCAAAAGTTGTAAATTGCACAATTTACAGTCTGATATGTTACATCTAGTTATACTTTGAAAAACAAAGTAATTAGCTCTACGTGTATGATACTTGAAAGAAGTCATGTCTACATATAAAAATATATTAATTAACAAAATCTTACATGTATACATTTGATTCAACCTAATGTCCCATCAACATCCTCTCTTTTCTGCAATGCATCTATGATTGCCTCATGGTCTTCCATTGAAAGTGTCCATAATATTTTATTAGTAGGTCTCCCTTTGTATCTTTCCAATTTGATATTTGTTGCCACTACCAAATGAGAATAATGTATAATCTTCTTTTCTGATTGGTAGTATTCAAAAGCTGGCAAACCATTCCTTCTTGTTAGGTATTTGCATAGCCATGTACCAACAACCACAACAGACCCAGTTGGATACTCAAAACCATCATCATATACTTCATGACATATCAACTTTTTCTTAGGTTGTACACATCGATCTAGCCAATAATCAGTTTGCTCTTCATTATCCTCGGGTGCAACAACAACATACACATGTCCTGTAAAAGAAAATTAAGTACATGCACAAATAAAATTTCTTAGACATATAATTCTAATACAATAATAAATCAGATGACA
The DNA here is from genome assembly GCA_018584345.1 of Thuja plicata. NCBI lineage: Eukaryota > Viridiplantae > Streptophyta > Pinopsida > Cupressales > Cupressaceae > Thuja > Thuja plicata. The sequence continues at coordinate 1,334,417 of MU227039.1, forward strand.
TACATTAATAATATAGTTTAAAGTTTTACAAGAAATTGAATGAAATTACCAGGTTCTATGAGGTTTGAAACACGATCATAATCTTCTGATGCGAATCCATGATTTAGGTCTTCATTTATTATATCATCTTGATCTTGTGGCTGACTAGGTGTTAAGGATTTTTGTTTCTATTCTTCAACACATTCCATATGCTCGCATTCTTCCCATTCACCTGCAACACAAAATTGACAAAAACATGCAAGCTCCCTAGTCCATATAGTCCAAGTGTTAGAATTAGAACTCATAAATGAATGCCATTTACGACACCTGCTAATTGTATCACAATCATATCTTGAAAGGGTATAATTCTCTTCAACTATCCAGAAGAAAATCCTGATTGTAGAGTTCTAACTTAATCCTATAGACAAACTTGTTTTACACCACTCAGCAATTGCACGTGCATCTTTAAATTTTGCATTTTCCTCAAATTTGGGTTGCTCTCTACACAGGGCTCTCTTAACACATGCACTGACACCATCATGTTCTCCTTTACCATGTCCAGCCTAAAAAAAACTCCAAATATGTTGGACATTACTCTTCTTATGTGTCCTACTCAACCAATAAAACATTCTAGCATTCTTAAATTGCCCTATGAAATTATCTAACCATATGAGATGTTGTGTTATATGAATTTCTCTCTCCCTTAAATTCTCATAAAAGATCTTAAAGCAATACTGGAAAAACTACGATGAATGCAATTTATTATCACTCATATAGAAATGATACTCTCTCAAAAAAATTTGATCATCTTTTGTACTATTAGGTGCATGCCTATAGACAATATGAACAAACATTATTACTTGCACTAAATTATAATATTGTGGTTGGATCTCATCTTGTGGTGCAAGTGTGTAGTTCTCTACAAAGTCAACTACTAAAAGTATACTACCAATTAGAAATGTATTCTTGTATATGTGAAATTGTCCATCAAGCCATATGGCATTTTGGGAGTGTTTCACAAATTTAGGTACAACCTTATTTTTGAATTCGTTCATAAATGCATGAACACTAACTTTTTCAATAATTATCTCACACCGTTTTCCAACCTTTCCATCCTTCAATGGATACTCAATATTTTTAAATCTTTTTACATCAACTAATTGATGACCAAAATCAATTGAAATATTTTCATGCAAACATTCATCTAAAAATGCAAGATTGCCACATACATCACATACACCAAAAACATATGCATTCAAAAGAAAAAAATGCTCATTAGGTGGGTTACAAAACAAACCTGATATAAATTCTTTTACACTTTGAGGTGCTATATTTATACCACATTCTTACAACATTTCATTAGTATGCATGGTAGAATGTATAGATCGAAATACATCATAATGATAATGAAATTGAACGTGAATTTTGCAACAACATGTTACTCTTTCCTTGTTAATCCTTACATACCATGGTTTACATTTTTAAAAAGATCTTTGAATAATAGAAATAGTTAACACCTTAACATCCACAAATTTTTTATACAATTTAGTTTGAGTCATATCCAAAAGATGTTTTGGATGTGGATCACAAATTTTTTAGCCAACTCTTAATTTAAGAACATCTCTAGCATTAGGTGATACTCTTGTATTATCATGCCAAAAATTTTCAATCGAAGTTTTGACTTCACCAGTAAGTTTCATGTCAGACCTCAGGAGTCTGCCACTAAAGCTCCACAAGTGATTTGTTAGATCACTTTCAAAGTTAACTCTTCTCTTTACAACTCTTTCTAAAGTTTTATGATGAATATTAAGATATCCACTTATGTTTGTCATCATTGTTTTATCACAAGTAGTTTTGTTTACTAAAGCTATTGTTATTGCTTGTCGTGCCACATTCCTATCTTTAGAATGACTTTTCTTTCCGATTGTCTCAAAGGCACTAGCAACAGTTGATACAACTTGTTTTAGAGACTCTTCCTTCTTCTTAGATTTCCCAAAAATGCCTAACCTCTTCATCACTTTTCGCATTTTAGTCATTTTAATTAGTTGTAACATTAATTGGCATTGAAACCCAAATTCCTTATTATAAAAAAATTCTCTAAACAATTTACTCACGTGTGTCCTAATCTGTCTCCATGAAACCAAACCAAGAAGATTGTCTAGCACGTCACTTTTAATTTGAAATTGTTCATTCATTTCATTATCATTTTTGGGGGTTTCTTTCTCAATTGGTGTTTGTATGTCTACATCCACATTGTTGATCTCAATTGTCGTTTGATTGTCAATTTCAATTGGGGTTTGAATTTCACTTTCAATTGGGGTTTGACATTCAGTTCCTTTATCATTATGATTAAAATTACTAATTTGTGGTGTTTGATGTGCAATATAATCTGTTACTCTTTTTTCAGGAAGAGAATCTAAATGATTTAAAGAGTAACCCGCTAATACAAAAAGATCAAATTCTTTATTAGAATAAGTTTCATTTGGCTGTGAAGACATACCTGTAACCAACACTTGATTAGAAAATGCACTTGAATTTTATCCTATTGTATTTTCTTCTTCAACCTCTGCATCCATCATGGTGTCCTCATTCTTCTCCTCTTTTGAAATGATTGTTGAACTCGATGCTCCAGGATTTTTTAGGTTTTGAATTCTTGCTCTTCTTTCTCGTTGTCGTTTTGTCTCCTTCTCTCTATTTTCTGCAACCTCATCAACTGTCAGAACCTTTCTTTGCCTCTTTATGCGTTTCCATGTTTGCACCAAAATTTGAATTCAAATTAATCCCTTCTTGTCAAATGCAAATCAAGACAAAAAAAGAGAATGTAGGTGAAAATATTCTTTCTGCTGTATCAATATGTCATATAAATGATTGAATACTCAACAATCATTGAGATCAGGACCACAGTCATTTTTTTTTGTCTCCAACAGATCTTTCATAAACGAGCACCTGTTATTTAAATAGAAACGGGCACCCATTTATAAAACAGGCGCTCGTTGATTAAACGGGTGCTTGTTTCTGTTTCAACGGTCCAAAACAAAACGGGCACCCATTTTTTGAATTAAAAAAAAGGGTGCCCATTTCTAAAAATTAGGAGTGGGAATCGTACCTGTGCCCTAGCTTTTGGTTCGGGACAGGTTTGATCCCACCAAGCCTGTGCTTAACTTTGCAAAAATATGGCTAAGGCATTGACAATTAAAATTTGCGCTTTGTCGTAATTTTTTAAAGGTCTTCCCGAATGAACTTTTCAACGAAACGAAAACCCATTTCAATTTATATTGTACAGATTATAAAAATATAAATTTTGTAGTGATATGACTAATTTTTGTATTTTTTAAATATTTATTATGCCAAAGTGGTACCTAAAGTTAAAATAGTAAGGTTAACTAAAATTTTAATAACTTTTTTGATTTTATGTTTTTGGAAAAATGAATTATATGACATCAATCTACATAGAATTTCCCTCCAAATAATTTTTTTTTTTTTTCCAAAAAAGTGAAATTTTCTTCAAATTATGGTGGCCGTACACTAGAGGTTTTGAAAATGTACTTTATAGTCAATTAAAAATTAATTTAAAAAAATAAATACAACAAAAAAAAGCAAAAATATTCTCATCAGTCTTTGATGTTTTAGGTACCTTTCCCAAGAAGGATTTACAAAAAAATATGTATTTACTTCAAAATAGGGTGGTCGTACACGTGTGTGGTATGATCCTGAAATAGACATTTTGAAAAAGGGGTTTTTAACAATGCCTACTAAAATATATTTTCTACAATGTGGGTATTAAAAATATTACATATTTGAAAACTAGACTCCGAGCACTAAATTTTCTATTAGTGGATTTTTCTGAGATTCAATCTCTAAGTGCCTCAAATTTTGACATCAATTGACAAAAAAATTGAAAAACAGGAAAAACACTTCCACTTTTTGCCCAAAAAGTGGACTCAACTTCTTGTTGGCACCCCTAGTATAAAATGTAAAAATATAACTAATTTGTTTAAAGCATAATAATAGCTATAGCATCAAATGGAGTAGAAAATTGCTTAAAGGGACGACATCTCATCATGATCATTTAACTCAACCTACAATATGAAGTGTGGAATCTTACTGAGAGTGTACAAGCATTATTGAATCCATTATCTTTCTTGAATTCTTCAAAGTAACATGGGGGGGAAGTGTCACCAGGGCATTTTTACCACCCAACCATGGATCAACTGACCCCCCTTGCACACTTCCTACTCGAAGTGGTTTGAAGGGATGGAAACATGGTGATGAACAAACCATCTAAATCTGGTGTATGATCCTGCATAACTCTACTCGGTCATACTCCATAGCTACTCCTAACTAACATGACCTCTAACTAGGAATGTAACCAGAACAATACAAACTGACTAACACTAACATAACTTAGTGTACCTTGGCCAAGGTTTTTAAGATGCAAGCACGTATAGGACATGTATTCTAGTTCTTCACCCTACTCAACTTGGTTCCACTTAACAATAGAAATTACGTTTATCCAAATTCATTATTGCACAAGACTCTTGACTTAACTACTCCTAGTCATTCTACTCTTGATGCACATTACAAAAATGGGGTTCATAAACATTCACCTAGTTAGAAATTAGTAACATTGCCCCTTCATTCTAGATTGTTGCATGAACAAGGATCGTGGTTTACAACTCCTATAATAAGACTTTTAGAAATGTAGGCTTACTAGTTGTACCACTTCAACCATTGTCTTATACTTGAATGATTACACTACTTGACTTGTATAGGGTTACTAGCATCTCTAGCATTTCATGCTCTCATAAAAATGCTGCTATCTTTTTCACCTTTCATGCTTGGAGGTGAGTGCTGTCTTACCATAAACTCTCTACACTCCAAATATTTTTACCACTCAAATACAAGTACTAATGAATAACAGTTGTGCAATTAATTATCCACCCATGATCACAAGTTGACTGAGTGACTGAGTCTAGAGATTGTAGTAATGGTTTAGTCAAGTTTATTTAGTAGAATAACTCTGTTCTCACTTTCCAGCAAACAAATTATTTCTAAAACTTTCAAAACAGTACCGAAGTAGCTGTTCATTCTTACCCAAATGACCCCACACGTAGGTAGAACACGTTTAAATATATCTCTATGTTTCCATTTATAGCCTGGAAACATTTCCTTTGTTGGTATAATCTTATTTTATCTCTACTCCGAGTTTAGGGTTTATAAAATGTTCCAATAAAAGATAGGGTATGATAACCATATTCAATCTTCTTTCAATACCAAGGAATTATATCCTATTTCTACATGAAGTTACAACATATTTAATGGTTATTAACATGTCTCACACCCTTCTTGAATTTACTATAGAATAAGATGGTTTTCTTTCCTAAGGATTATCGCAGCTCTTTCCTTCTAGTAATGTGTATCCCTCCAATAATGAAGCCTGACTTTAATATGTGGATGAAAATGTTTCTGAAATGAAATCCCAAATTCTAGTTCGTTTGGACTGTGTTTTACCAGAGGCGGTTATCTCTCATAAGGAATGAAAAACATATATCTTTCGAATGTCATACTTCCAAAAACTTTCTCTATTTGGGACTTATCACATCATGCCCATAATATTGCATTTCATTTTCCTTTGTTTTGGTTTGAGTTTCATTTAAATTTGTTCTAGAATCTCGCCACTACTCCTATCGTGTATTCTAAGAGTTCTTCAACGCATAGGGAAGAATTTCAAATAAAATTCAGCTTCCTCGTAAATTCATTTACCATGCCACAAAAACATTCACGTTGCTTTACAGATATTTCTTAAACTTAATATGTTAAAGAATCATCCAAATGATGATGTCGTTTTTTCTCCTTTATTAGTACGTGTAAATATCATCCAAATGAGATGATATTTATATACATATATATAAATATGTGTATATATTTATTTCTTATATTGGGCAGAGTACACACATATTTCAGTAAGAGTATGAAATAATATTCTTTTAAAACAATAACACCGGAATTTATTACCTTAAATCATATGAAAGAAAATAGATCGAGCAAATGTCTATGTTTAAGGTGAAAGATCATATCCAAATAGTATTACTATCAATTTGACTAGCTGACATCGTAAGACAAACTAGGAACCCAGTTCAGACCTGTACTTTCTAGGCTTGCATCAACTTTGACTGAGTCAATACTTACCAGTTCTGAGACTTAGATAGCTTAAGTTCATGACCATGTTTGCATCCTCCTTTTGTGGTGATACTCACTCCCCCCCCCCGTCCTCACAGGATGATCATCTCCTGCAACCACTAAGTCAAAGAGAAGTAGTCAGTCTGTAATCATCATCTCAACATAATATATGTGCAATAAATTGATTTCACAACTCGAGATTATGAACATAACCTTACATCATTTCTCTTATAAATTTTGATCCAATGTTCCATGATAAGCAAGAAATGTAAACCAGACTAAAGCATCTAGGACATTAAATAAACATAACCAATGTTTATGTAAACGATTTTTTACATCTAGGGCATCAATTAAGCATAACCATTTTTTATGAAAACCAAATTTACATCTAGGGCATCAAATAAAACACCATAAAGTTTCAGTAGTCAAGAGGGATGTGACACAATATTTATACAAAGTTGGCCAATATAACCATCCATACTCAATGTTTTCCACCCCAAAAGATAAAGGGGATCCAATCATATAAAAATAATTCTCCAAAACAAGTATTCATCAAAGTATATCCATCACAACAATCTCCTAATTTGAAGCCAAACGTGACGCGTAAGAACATGTTAGTGGTCATATCTAAAACATCCATTGATGCACACTACACAATGCTAACCCAAATAACTATAGTAAAATTATCTTTAACCTCTTTAATAATTCTCCAACTCATATTGAAACCCATAGGACCTAAATCCATTCATCACAAATTAATGTGATGGTCAGAGACCTTCACAAACAATGATATCAAACTCAAAGCAACATATCTTCACTTCCAAAGAAAATCAGCTTAAGAGTTTTGAACTAAAATACTACACAAACCATATGTACATGGCAGTCAAACCGCACATCCTAAAATTCCAATGTAGAGAAATTCAGGGCATTCTTAGAGCCTATTCAACCCATTTCTAACACCAGTCCCTTTGTCAGCAAATCAAGCAACACCTCTTCTTCTACAAAGTAGTTGGGGACCTAAAAACATGATAGTGCAACATACTCAAAACAAACCAATTATAGTCAGAACCGCAAGCCACCACCACATTATGCAAAGCATCTTCAAATACTCTTTACTGCAAATTCTAGCATATGATACTCCTATCATCCAGATATATTGAACTTCAAATATTTTTCATCAATCATTGTCATAGTCTCAACAACTCTTCAAATCCAGTAAGTTGACATTAATTCCATGCCAAATTTTGACATCAATGACAACACAAGACATACTACTCAAAAATATTACTTTAAGATCATGTTATAATGTTACATATATAATAAATCCACCGAAGACCCGATCCCTACAAGCTAATTAAAAACTAGGAAAATGAATATATCAAGCAAAAAAATGTAACAAGTAAAAAAATATGTAGACCTCTTGGATCCATTAGTAAAGGAGATGACACGTCCAAGAGGAAATTTTTTACTCTCAATCAATTGCATCGATCAAGTGAGGAGTTAAATTACTCTAATTATCATGACATATGGAGTGTAACTCAACCTAGAATAGATATGTCTCAATCAAGTGCATAAATTAAGATAAATGATTGATTGACTCTACTACCCAAGTATGCTTAAGTAGATTAACTAGATAAATTATATATGCTAATTATTCCATCCTAAAAAACTATCATGAACTTGTCTTAGTGATAATATTTTATTACTCAAATACTACATCAATGCTTTTAGGACAAGATTCATAGTTTATAGATTTCATCCATATACAAGGGTTCACATATCAAGTAATTTCACACCTTTTCAAATATTGTTAGCTAAATTTTTATTTCTTACAAATCTTAATTCAAGCATAAAGCTTATTGATACCAATTTAGTTTGCATACTAAATTGATAGGTTGCCATTTCTTTTACATTGAATTAAGGATTGAATAGTTGCTCTTCTAAGTTGTAGAATTGATTGAATTCAGAAGATAAAGTACACATGCAGTATGCCAATTGTAAACATTAAAAGATTGCATAAAGGTACACCTCTTTAAAATTACTATTCAGCTAGTGAAATTGGAATACATTGCTTTTGCATTCATGTTAACACTGATATTGTACTCTAAGTATTGATCATATTCAAATTTTTAAATTCATAATTGATCATTACATTGTGCATTCAGAGTGAATATAGTAAACAAGTATTCCTTCAAGGTTACATATTTTATATTGAGAACTTAGAGAACATATGTGATTATGAAAGTAAGATAGAAGCATAAAAAGTTTAGGGGTCCATGCATTGCATTTTAGAGGTATTCTGCATGTTGGAGCTAATTAGCTGCATTATCTGAATCTTCATGTCTTTGGCCTTTTCTCTGTTTGTTATACATCCTAAGTTTTCTTTTGGTCCTGACCTGCATCATGGAGAGAGAAAAGAGTTAGATCCAAATTGGATCTAAGCAATGCATGGAAACCAAAATAGCATACTATAATCAAACTTTCAGAGCTATGAGTATACCAATAAACATCAATACAATAGAAAAGTACGCATCTACATCAACTGAATAAAAGTATTGAAGGGACATAGCTTCATGAAACCTTTTACTATTTATAGTTATCATTCTATATTACTTAGGAGTTACTGTTTGTAAAACTAGGAAGCTGGATTAAAGGGATTTGGTTCTTGTAGCTAAGAAACCTTTTCCAAAACATCAAACATATTAAGATAGTAAACACAACTAGCCAACCAACATTCATGCATAAATGTCATTTCACATGATATTCACACACAAACATTGATTGGTTGATTCTGTCCACTAACCTAACAGATTGATTTGATGATATGTGCAAGCAAGATAAGCAAAAGTATATTCAAATACAAAAATAAACATGATCTATAAATTCACTAGTTGTAGATGATAAAGAAAAATGTAGTGAGTGTCACGAGCCCATGCTCAAACCTCATAAGATGCATTACATGTAATAAAAGAAAGATAAAAGTTCAAAAGTTCAGAAAGGACTAGCATGCAGAAGGAAAAAAGATACCGTTCATGACAGTTCCTACAAGGTAAATACATGTTGTTAAAAGTTTTAATGCTATTTGAGACAAAATGCAGAATACAGTGATGCTGCTAAAACTTGTATGTGAAGACAATATGCTCTAAAAATGGATATTCCAGATGATCAAGAGAAAAGAACGAAGTTGCAAAAAAAAAAGAGGTAACACTATACTCTATCATTGTACAAGCAAGGATAGAATAAAATACTATTTAAAATGGATTGGATGTGCATATCAATTTTATCAAATAACAGTGCATTAGGATGAGAAGTAGAAAAACAATATATTTACAAGAAAATAACACTAATGCGGTTGCAAAGAGATATGCACATACAGAAGGGTCAATTGAATTGGATCCAATTGAGGAAATGCATACTTATAGTTAACATTGTTACCATCAGTATATAGTGCATCAAAATGTTGTTTTTCTTGTTTACATAACAGTGTTATATGCAAAGATGAAAAGAAAATAACAGTATCATTTTTGTTATTACTAAGTGCATATGCAATGAAAGTATCAGTTCTAAATAGTGTTGACATTCAACAGGAAGAATAAAGTAAATTGCTATTATCTTCATGTTGTTATGAAGACTAGCATATTTGAATGAGAGAGAAACAGTAAATGACAGTGCTATTCTTCATGTTTAAAAGATAAATGTTGGATTCCAAGTGCATATTCAAGTAAACAAAGGCATTATTTGATGTTGTTATTCTACATGATCAGATGAAAAATACAAACATTATGCATATATGATAAGTAAGATAACAATATTTTGGCATCAAAAGAGTATGCATATGTGATAAATTAAACATTAGTCCTATTTGTGCATGTTCACATGACAGTGAATACATATTCATCAATAGACAATGTTATTATTAATGTTGTCATTCGGGTTTGAATAAAAGTATGAAATTCAGAAAAACAATATGCATGTACATGAGAAGCTGTGAAAATGAGCAAAGAAAATCTGCATGTTTAAAGGTCGAGCTTAGTTTCACATTATTACTCATGAGAGTCACGAGCCCGAGCTCGAACCTCATTGGTAATTTCTTCATAAGAGATGCAGACAAACATACAATGTGCTCCCAACTCAATAAAGAGTGATGTGCTTCTAATTAAAAAAAATGTTGGTGTTTAAGCATTAATGCAAGTGTGCATGAAGACAACAAGTTCGCAGTCAAAAACAAAGATGCAAACAGTACATGATGCTTCCATTTTGACAAAGACACTACGGTTTCCACATATTGCAATGACCTTCAGACATGGTGGCAAGTTCATTTAAAGTCACGGTTTTAACATTCATTAGTGGAGCAATAGGAAGTCTGATTTCATCTCTCGGTTTCAACAACATACAATACTTGCAATGGTCTCATCATTAAATACAGATTCATCAACATTCACATGTGCAAATTTCTAGTTCAACAGAGGTTTGAGTTAAGAAAAGTAAAGATATAATCCATACATTAAACTCAATTTTCAAAGCAGCAGCATGTAGACAGTGAGAAATGATAAAATTTTAGCAAGAATACATGGAGAAATCATTTACAACATGTGTGGTGGAGTCAATAAAAGATAAAGACAAAATATTGAAATTATTTGATACTAAAAATGGATACCCAAATCGAAAAAACCCTAAAATTATTTACAACAAGCATGGTGAAAGTAATAAATAGCAGCTAGAGAAAAGTCAAGTATGCGAAAACTATGTAGAACAAACAAAACGTTTAAACAAAGGAGAAGTAACTTATCTACAAGTTGCAAGTCGAGATGGGTTGTAGCCGAGTTCAACTGAAAGTGGGAATGAACAAAAAGCCACATATGATGCCATGCAAGATCAAGAGGAGAGCCCGCTGTGAGGAGAGCTCAAGATCTCGGTTCTTCATAGTTAGCTCAAGTTCAACTGTGCTGGAGTCTGAGTTCTATTTTTACACTACAACCCACACACAACAAACCCGAGCTCTATGCAAAGACTCCAAGTTCCAAGTAAAACCCATGGTGGATAAATCCCAAGATTTATTACTCTTGAATATCAAATAACTCTAGTATTATGCAGGGTTCGAGTCCTCAGTAAAACTATTACCCATTATATGCAAAGCCCGAGTTCAACAATGAATGTGCATTCATAGCCCGCAGATGCCAAAGAAGAAGGTGAAATTCCAGTGTGATTGCAACCAATCACAAGTCCCACATAGAAATAATCAACTCTAGATTAGCTTTGAAGAATAGAGAAGCCAAGAAACAATGCCATAATCAAAAGCATGGCGACGCCAGAAATAGAAAAAACCCTAACTTCTCTCCCAATATAGAATGCAAAATGAAATGGCTAAAATATGCCTATGCCAATTTTGATGGAATTTGAAGTCCATCGACTATAGAAGGAGTTAATGCCTTGCTAAACTGTAGTGCACGACAACCTCTCCAAGTGCCATAATGACTTAGCTAGTACCACTGATGCAGTTTTTTGCATCGAATTGGGTCATGTTGACCTTAGTCAAAATGTTGGAGTTAAGGCATAGTTAGGGTATATGTGATAGGATTTAGTGTTTTTCATATATTATGGGGTTTGAGGTTTGATTATGTATAGGTAATATGGGGTTATATTTTAATGTAATTTATATGTGTTGGCAATATATTTTTTAAAGATGTATATTTTAAAAGATAACAATACTAGGGGCTATAGTTAGGGCATGATTTATGCCTTGGAGTTAGGGTTTTCTAGCTTGATTTTAGGAGGTTTTATAGGGATCTGGATTTTTGAAAATTATCCTTTAGGGCTATATATCTGAGCTTCTTATTCATTTGAGGGGTTCAAAATTTAGGAGGAAGATTGCATTAGTGAACACTTGGTTCCTTTGCATTTTTTTCTTGTACTTTGCAGCTATTAGTTCATGTTTGATACATATTATATTCAAGTGAATGCATATATTCCTTGCCATTTTCATACCTTCTCATGTAACTATCATACATATTTTGAGGAGAATAAAGCTTGCCCTATTTTTCATACATCTTTCTAAGTTTTTCTATCAATCCTTTCAAGTTTCCGCGTTGAAGTGTAAAGTATTTTACATTATAGTTTAGTGAATTGTTCCAAATTCCTATCCTAGGTTGTGGAGTGTAGACCTTTTGCAGAATCTGCATATTTTTTGGTGGAATTGTCACTGATTAGTGGTACAGACCCTAGTAGTGGATTTTAAGTTAGCCTATGCATTGAATAGTGAATTTTATTGTAGAAATCATTAGTGCATGTCTTGTGTATGTTAGTTTGAAATTCTGAGAAGTCTGAATCCATTTGGTGTATCACCCTCTTAGATAGTTTATTCAATTTATGTTATTCTTTCTCCCTTTTTCCAAATCAAAAAAGCATCCGTAGGTGATATTTTGAATCCAATAGGAACCGGCCTAGAATCTAGAGATTCATTCTCTCTCCCATGAACAAGAACATTTCAATGTTTCAACAGGATAGCTAGATTTTTCATCCAAGCTATAGGTGCAATCCTGATTGACAACAGTTTTTGGCACTCCCGGTGGGACACGAACTATTTCACAGTTCCTTGCAAGTTATTATTTCCTATTGCTGTTTTGGTGTGAACACTAATATTTCAGCCTTTTAGAAGGTATTTTTTTCCCAACACCTAGCGACTCTATTTTGAAGGTTTTGTTGCAGATTTGTCTTAATGAGAAGGACTCCTACAAGAAAAAACAATGAAGGATTTATCTTTCAAGAGTTACAACTGAGTAGAAGAGGAAGCAGATCAACAAGAAGATATAGAGCATCTCAAGCTATAGTAGAAAGATCCTTTCTTAGGGGGTCTGATTTCTCATTATTTGAAAATCCTATCTTTGAGGATCAAGCTGCAATCTCAGAGGGTCATGAGGTAATTATTGAAGATTTTAATTTTCCTGAATATTTAAGTGTTATTGACAATTTTGGATCAGAATTACCTATTTTTGAAGAATCAACAAAGGATCAATCTATTGTTGTAGCATCCACAAGTGGTACTACTACCATAGGATTGAAAAAATATCAAAGGAAGGTAATTTAGTTTAACAAATTTGTTGTACCACCTGTAGTTCAGTAGCAAGTACCACCAACATGGATGGTCTGAAACTTGCCATTTGTGGCTTTCAATGCTGGCAGCCCATTACAAATTGTTGCCCATCATGATATTCCACCAGCATCATTAAAGGGTTTGTTGTACTTTAATGGCAAAAATCATATCTCAGCAATAGAGAATATTAAATCTATTTCCATGTTTTATGGTTTGCATTAAGTGACAAATGATGATGTGGCACTAAAGTTATTAGCAGCTTCCCTTAAGGGCAAAGCATTAATTTGGTTTCAAATTTTAGGAGTAAATTCTATTTCTACATGGGATGAGTTAGGAACCATTTTAATCAGCAAATTTGAAGATAGATTTGATAATTTATCATTGGTTGAGCAGTTGACAACAATTAAAAGAAATACTAATGAGCATATTTCAGATTTCAATTTTCATTTTTAGCGAACTTGGGACAAAATTGTATCCTCTGTTAAACCATCCAATGATTATGCATTTCTGTTTTATTTGAAGGCTTTTAACAGTGACATTTCAGTTATGATACAGTCTATGGGAGGACATACTTTACCTAATGCTTATGATGTTGTTGTTAGAGCTGAAAACAGCTAGATACAAGCTGGAAAGTTACCTCCAAGGCCTCCAATGCCATATTGTGCAGAAATAAAGCCAGTGGTACCAGCTGTTATACCATCTATAGCTGCTATTCCACCTACACCAACACTAAATATGCAAGTTGCAGCAAAAGAATATGTTTCTACAACTCCTATCAAGAGGTTAAAAGACACAAGTGACAACATGATGAGGACTCTTCAAAGCTATGGTAATGAGATATCAAATTTAAAAAGATAGAAAGGCCAATACAATAGGCCTATTGGTTGTATTTCCTGTTTTTGCTGCTTTGCCTTGTTCCTGGTCCTGCCCTCTGAAAATTTTAGGTTTTCATGCTTAAATCTTGCCAAAATTGCATAAACCCTGAAAAACCCTTTGTATTCAAGTTAAAACGATGCATTTTGAAACCCTAGGTCATGTCTTTATATTTCATCGTTACTTTTTCAAAGTCACTTAAGACATGTGCTTTAAGTTAGGTCGCCTAATCGCGTTACCCAGAACAAATATGCTAAATGTTCTCCCGACTTCGCTTTTGCTTTGTGTCGCGTAGTCTCCTTACAAAATGGAATATTCCTTCAGCCTCTCGAGACTTAGCGATATCTTCTCAGTCGGGTAGTCGCATGAACCTCATGTTATAATCTTTATAAGAATGGGACCCAGTGCTCAGTCGGGTGATCGCAAGAGAAGTCAAAAGGTCAAAGAAATGTTATCAGACTTTGCGATTCACTTCATGTCGCATGATCGCTAGATCAGGTCATGGAAAATAGTTAAGTATTTCTTCATTCGCGTGGTCTCGAGATCAAATGATAGTTAATGGATAACAGCCTAGACTACGCGACTAACTATTTCGTGTTAGTGATTTCCCTCAGTCGGGATGTCGCCAGAACAGGAGTAATGACTCAGCTCTTCAGTATACATTAAGTGGACAAAAGAAAAGATGACATCTGTCATAAGGTGAATGGTTGTCGGGAGATCGCAAGAAGGAGAAAATGGCTCAAGCGATAAAGAGACTAAGGTATTCTTGCCTTCAGTCGCAAGGTCTCCAGATGAATTAAGGGTATGTGAAAATATTCAGCGATTAAACGACAACCGTTTGATGAAGAAATGAAAGGATCTGACGGCGGTCGCATTATCTGGAGAGAAAAGTGTCCCAGGGAAAAAGTCCTCCCGACTTGGCGATTAGGTCATGTCACAAAGTCGCCATAAACAGAGGAAGGGTACTTTTTAATGATAAGATCAAGTTAAAGTTATCACCCGACTCAGCGACTAAGGTTGTCATAAGAAAGAATATGAGTATCCAGTGACAAAGCGATAACTATAGAGATTAATAATAAACAATTTGTCGCCAAGTCTGGAGAAGAATGATGAGTTAGTGTTAACTCCATGCGACTTTGATTTCACTATTGTCGCCTGATCGCTAGATAGACTTGGGTCAGCTAAGGTAAAAAACATGCATTGTCGCCAGGTCTAGAGATCAAACCAGGGTTAGGGAAACATGCTCGCGACAAAGAGACTTCCTGCAGTCACAAGGTCGCCAGATCTTGAGATCTAAAATGCGGCGCCAAGTAGATGACATGACAGAATGGATCTCTCGGCGGCCAATCAGATACTTGAATTTTGATTACTGTGCACAAAAGGTAGCTGAGATGTATGACAGAGGATGAATCAAAAAATGCCATGTCAGCTGTCTTAAATGTTTGATGATTGCGCCAACGATTCATAATTTGAAATTTGATTTTCTGTCAACTTCGTGCAACTACGGCTAGGTTTTTGAAAGCTCACGACAGGGTAACTTAATGGCAGAACTGACATTTTCAAATTATGAGCTATGTACTCTGAATCAAAATGGCTATAAACAGATGGTTGTGCATTCATTCTTGTTCACCGTGTTTTTAGTTTTCATAGCTAAGTTGATTATTTTCAGTGAAAAGTGATATTCAAAGAAGTTGCAGTATTTCAAAGGTGATAAGAAATTTATAAAGTTGCAGAGAATTGTGTTCAGAACAGATAGCTGATTTTGAAGGATAGATTTGTTTCAATACCTGTTCAAACAAGGAATTTTAAGCTATCACAAAGATGAGTAGAGCTGTGAGCGTTGCTTCTACAAGTGGAGGCAGTGGAGAAGAGCAGAAAGGAAAA
>MU227039.1:1370827-1396967 GCA_018584345.1 Thuja plicata
GAAGTTTTGTGGGTGACATCCCCACCGCAGTTTTTACTTCCTAACAGGAGTTTTCTGCGATATCATATCTTGTGTTATGTGTTATTTACTTTCATGTATGTTTCTTGAATGTTTACACATGTAAAGAGCTTATGTTATGATTTCACATACATAAAGAAAGATGAACAGATAGATAGGTGAATATACAAATCTGATGACACAAAGGTTAATGGGCTAATCACATAAAATTTATAGAGGTACTGATTCACCCCTCCCCTCTCAGTACATCATTCCATTAATTCCAACAATTGGTATAAGAGCTAAGTCTCTTTCTTGAAAAGCTTAAAGACTCAAGGGCCCGTTTGGTTGGCGGAATTTGTGCATGTTGGAATTGCCAATTCTGGAATTGAATCCATTCCGGGTTTGTGCTGTTCTCAAAATGAATTTTGGAATATGGGCTTGTCCTGTTTGGTTCACCTGGAAGATGACTGAGAAGATGCAAATTTTGTGTTTGGTTCCACACAACTAGAATTGGAATTGGAATTTTGTTTTTGTACACATACACATATATACACACACATATGTGTATACACACATGTGTATATATACACACACATGTGTATATATACATGCACACACATGTGTATGTGTGTATACATGTGTGTATATAGACACATGTGTATATACATACACATATATACACACATGTATACACATAGATATATATATATACACATGTATGTATATACACATGTATACACATATTCACACACATGTGTGTATATGTGTGTATATATACACACATATACACATGTGTATATACACACATATGAATATGTATATACAGGTGTGTGTATATATACATACATATATATATACTATATATACATGTATGTATATATACACATAAGGGTATATACACACACATGTATATACATACACATGTATATTCACACACATGTGTGTGTATATACACATGTATATATACACATACACATGTGTGTAATACATGTGTGTATATATGTGTGTGTGTGTGTGTACACTCAGGTGTATATATACATACATGTATCTATACTATATATGTACATGTGTATATACACTCATATGTATATATACATACATGTATATATACACACATGTATATATACATCCTGATAGCAATATAATATTAACACAAAAATGGGAATGAATTTTCCTTCACAAAATAATACTCTCAATTCCAATTCCAATTTTCAATTGCAATTCTAGGTCCTGAGGGGGAATTGTGGAATGCTTAAAAAGGCCCAAAATTAGAATTCGCATAACCCTATTCCTATTTTTCATTTTGGAACCAAACACTGAATTCAACAATACCAGCATGCCGATATGCCAATTCCCAGTCAATACCTAGAAACAAACGGGGCCTAAGAGAAAAGATCAAGACAATGGAAAAGTATAGACTAGACAAGACTTTTGAGAATGAGTAGTTACAAATTTAGATTTACTATGAGAAGTACAAAGAGGTGAGAGTGAGCATGAGAAATTTTCTTGATGAAATAAAGATTATGGCATCTAGGCTTAATGAAGAAGATTATCAAGAAGAGGAGATCCCAGATTAATTCAACTCAGCTGAATCAACAACAAGAAAAGCATTAGACACATCAGTAGAAGAGATCACAAGTCTACAAGAGGTCAATCTACATCTGACAGATCAAATCAAGATGCTGCAAATTGGTCAAGAGAATCAGATGGTAAAAATTATAGATGTCATGAGTGATACAAGAAAATTTGAATTGGAGAGAACATTGGCTATTGATGATAGGAGGAAAATCACAGAGAAGTTACAAGAAAAAGAATCAGAGATTCAAAGACTTATTGATCATCACCATGAGATTGCCAATCAGATTATTCTTATGAGTCAAGAGGCAAAAAATTAAATACTGAACTCATTGAAAGAATACAGATCATCGGTGAGCTAAGAGAAGAGAATGAAAAGCTAAAGCATGAAGTCAGAATTTAGAATCAACACAATAAATTAATCAAGAAAGCTGAAGATTGCAATAAAAGAATGGATGATTTCCTTGACAGACAAAGAAGAACACAAGGATGATATATACTTTATGGTAGATACTGATTTTACTTATATCAAACCATTAGTACCTATAAAATCTTGGCTATCACCGCTGGATGATGAAATCCAAGCAAGACAAGCTACAAAATGCATCAATGCACTATTGAATGAACCATTAGACAACAAGAAAACAAGATTTGGCACTTATGAAGAATCCAAACAAAAAATTAAGTCAGATCTTGTTGTCAAGAAAATTGTAAACAAGAAGAACAAAATGGTAAAGGATTTAATGAAGAAATTGGCAGTTACTAAAGAAGGTGAAGAGGAAACAAAAGGAAAGGAGGAAGAAATCGAGGGCCAGTCACCCATTTGTGAAGATACAGAGAATAGTGATTCAGAGGCTACACAGTCAGATTCACCACCTCCTCCTCCACCTAAGAAATCAAGGACAACAATTGCTTCAAGGACAAGAAGCCAAACAATAAATGAAGCAACTCCTTCACCGTTGAAGAAAGGGAGAGTGAGAACCTACAATAGGAAACCAGTCTCACTAAAGGGGAAAGAAACCAAAACGAGGAAGTTGGTTAGAACAAAAGAAGATCTAAATGACTCAGCTATGGATGAAGCTGACATAGAAGTACAAAAAGGGAAAGAACCCTTAATCCCTAAAACCATTGATGAAATATGTAAAAATATTTCAGAATCACTATCTATTTCAGATCGTAATATTAGGAAATGGTTGAAACTTGATCTAGAGGATAAAAATAAAATTGAAGAAGCTATAATAGCTAAAATATGCAAACACCATTATGTTCCACTTCAATTCAAGGAATATGAAGTACCCAAGGAGCTAACGGACAGATTGTCTGCAAGATGGACATTTGCACTTCATAAAGAAAAAGAGATAACAGAAAGAGTACTTGTTAATCTTATGCCTTCTGATTAAAATAAGGAAGAGGTAAATGAAATGATGAAAAACATTTGAAAAGGAGTTCTCACCCAAAATGAGAGCATACAAATTTCTTAAAGGGAAGCTAATTGAGCTAGATCAGGAAAGCATTAAGAAGTGGAGTAAATTACTCAAAAATCCCACTAAGGAATCTAGCCCGGAGAAAGAACACATCATCATTAAAGATGCACATGGTGATTCATCAGTTGAATTTGAGAGAGAAGACAGTGATACAATAGGAAACAAGAATACTAAAGTGGCAGATGAGATATGGCCCGACACTACTCTTGACAAAACACAAGGTGAAGAAAGCCAAATTCCACCAAGCCCAATTCATATTGACATGGATGATGCAGCAAAGGCTACCAAAGAAGAATTGACAATAAAAGGTAACATAAATGAGGATTTCAATGATGAAACATGGTTGGATAATATCATTAATGACAATACAGGAAAAGACCCTGCAGAAGAGGTGCAAAAAGATGAAGATGTCACTGTTGCACAAGGTGATACCAATGGACAGGACACACTTACTGACACTACAGAGGTAAATACTTCGACCAACCTAAAAATATTGATAGAAGCTATTGATATTAACTCTAGTTAGGAGAAATCATCTAAGAAAGATGAGAACCTACCCGAGGACATGGGTAATGACAAAATTAAAGATGCATCAGACACACAAAAGGATATAGACACAGAGATGAAGGATGCAACCAAAACTCAGCAAAAGTTGTCTATTGAAAAGGACAAAGGAGAAGATACTAACAAGGATGAAATATTGAGAAAGGATGAAGAAAAAGAAAAGAGTGAAAAAGTTAAGAAAGATGATAGCATGAAGGAAAAGGAAGAAAAATATGTTGATACACCCAAGGCCACTGAAGAGACATCTTCACACAACCAATAGGTGGAATCTGAACAGAAGCAACAAGAAGCTTCATCTTCTCGACCTTCACCTACAAAATCAATCCAATCTCAAGATCTACAACTGGTAGTTCACCAGTCCATCTCCCAACAAAACAAGAAGAATAAAATATTAAAGAAAGATATCTTGGCTGTAACACTTGATGAGGTGATCAAAATATCCAAGTGGGATGCATCAACTTTAGATGCTGAAACACTTCAAAAGTTTGGAGTGATGTGTCAAAGAAAAGCCCTAAAGGAGAAAATGAGAAAGGCACATAGGGAAGCCCAAGAACTTGACAAAGCTAGGGATATACTACATCAACTTGTTCCTGAGGTAAAAGTTGAAAATGACATATCAGTCATGGAACAAATTGTAGTTCTTACCGATGCCATCACCACTCAAAGTGTAGATGCAGAGAAGGCAATGGAAGAACAGACAGAGAAGAAGTATCAACACAAACTAGTTGAGAAGATAAGCCAAGAAGTGGCAAAAAACAAGGTAAAGCTCTCTAAATTAACAAGTCAATTAGAACCAATGATTTTAGAATCTATTACCTTAGTTCAACAAATGTGCACACTTGACAATTTCACAAAAGAGAATGGTGAAAATCTATCCCAACTAGATTCAGATCTGACAACAAGTGCACAAAATATAACCTCTGATGCAAATGCAATAAAGTTGCATCATGACAAGATCATAGAGGTAAACATGTTAAGATAAGAAATATGGGATGTAGAGACAAAATTTAGGAATGAGGTTACCGAGCTGCAGACTCACATATTGCCAAACCTCACTACTCTACAACAACACATTATAGATGCAAGGAATCTAATCTCGACCCCAGAGATGTCTGTGGTAGACAACATCTATGATATGCATGTGAGGATATCACTTGAGCACATGGCTCTAGAAAATTTGAAGGAGAAATGGGAGAAGATGATGGAGGAAATCAAAGCCTCACACTCCCACATTTTTGACAAGTTTTAGGTACCTTTGCCTTTATTATCAAAAAATGAGGAATGAAAGCATGTGCATATGTACAATATACTACATTAGCAGAAAGAGGAAAGGACATGTATATTATATGTACATTATACCATATAACTTAGCAGAAAAAGGGAAAAAAAAAGGGGAAGGAAATTATATGTATATACACTTACACTTACCGACATATGCATAGGGGCAGTCATTTATGACTAAAGAAAGAAAACAAAGGAGTATACACAGGTGTACATACTAATACATTAAGTGTACATGCTAATACATTAAGTATGTTGCACATATCAGTTTTTGATACTAAATTCAAAGGGGGAGATTGACGATATTAAGTTTTTCCATTAGTATTGCAAAAGAAAAATATAGCAGAGATTATCGTTATAAGCATACCCGACAGACAACATACTACCTTACCCGACGAGATGACAATGCTTGTCATGAAAATGCTAAGATTAAAATTACCCAAAAAACACTGACAAGTGTTGAACCGATGACAAAGCATAAAGGACATCATTGATGGTACAATTTTATGAACATCGCCAACATAGCAGAAAAGGCACAAAAACTGACAAACAGTTCAATATAGGGACATCGATGGAGCAGAAGCCCGATAGAGAAAAGAATGAAAGAAAATCGACAGATAGACAGAGTAGCCCGAGTATCAGAACCGACAGTCAGTTACAGAACCCGCAAATAGTGGATCTGCCTTTCCACGTCAGATAAAACATTGTAATTCTATTTATAGAGTTTTAATTTGGTTTAAATCATTACTTGAGGGTCAACCAAGTATATTGTAATTGTTTTAAAGCATCCTAATAGATCTAAAACATAACTAACTAAAGATCAAGGTCAAGTTGTAAACCTTGGATCTAGAGTTAACTTACAAAGCGTGAATCAAGAATGGACCTAGAAACTAGTATATATAGATGTTCAATCATTTTTAATATAAGAGTTGAAAAATGATTGTAGCCACAAAGAGCATCTAAGCAGTAGAAGTGAATTCATGCAAAGTTCAGAAATAGATCATATTAGTTCTCAAGAACACAGACAAGGCTACCGACGAGCAAAGACAAGGTATCATTCAATTACTCAAGGTGATTACATATACATTGTAAGATTTATAGGATCTGTTATCAAAAATTAGAGATTGCATATACTATCATATCAACATTTATAATGTAGTTGCATTATAACAAGTGCATCACATCATAAATCCTTTAGTAGAAGGTGACCTTAACAGTTCTTGACAAATCTCTTAATAGAGTGCACACTTAATGGTGTTGCTAAAGATTCAAATGAAGTAGATCCTAACAGGTTTCCACTCTAATACTCCTAACAGGGTAGATCATCAGAAGTGATCAAATTGTAGGCCTTAACTGGATCCCTTCTTATCTGCAGATAGTGAAGTTTTGTGGGTGACATCCCCACCCCAGTTTTTACTTCCTAACAGGAGTTTTCTGTGTTATCATATCTTGTGTTGTGTTATTTACTTTCATGTATGTTTCTTGAATGTTTACACATGTAAAGAACTTATGTTATGATTTCACATACATAAAGAAAGATGAACATATAGATAGGTGAAATACAAATCTAATGACACAAAGGTTAATGGGCTAATCACATAAAAGTTTTAGAGGTACTGATTCACCCCTCCCCTCTCAGTACATCATTCCAGTAATTCCAATAGATTTACCTCCTAACTTCTCTATATGTTTGACAAAAGAATTTACTACCAAGATAGGAGGTTACTTGTTTGTATATTGGAATCACATGCTTTTTCGTACTAGGTATGGTACCAAGGTAGCCATTAACTCAGAACCTATTGCAAAATTATGTGTTGAACAACATATTGCTGATGCTATAACTGAATCAACAATTGTGTTATTTGATCAAGGGGAAATATATTATGTTTGTCAGGCTCAAATGCAAATAGGTAATTTTCCTAATGTGTTGTTAGATGATCAAGCTACTGAAAATATTGGAATTTCATATCAACATATTAAAGAACCAAGTTTGGGTAACTATGTTATCCATGAAATTTCTAATTTTCTACGAGATGTTGTAAAAAGTGTAGATATAAATTATGAATAGATATCTAACGTAGTTTGGAAGCTATTTTTTGATGGTTCACACAACAAGATATGTGCAGGGGGAGGTTGTATTCTGGTTTCACCAGTAAATGAGAGGTATTATGCATCTTTCAGATTCACCTTCAGTTGTACTAATAATGTTGTTGAGTATGAAGCCCTCATAAATGGATTGAAGTGTGCCATTAAGAGAGGATCAACTGTTTGCAATTTTTTGGTGATTCAGGACTGATTGTAAATAAAGTTAGAAATGTCCATGCAACTAAGAATGATTTATTGAAAATTTATAAGCATGTTGTATGAGATTTAATTGAAGGTTTTGAGGATTTTAATTTGCAATCTATTCCTAGAAATCAGAACAAACATGCTGATAGGCTTGCTGCTGTTGGTGCCCAATATGACATCCCAACTAAGATTAGCAATAATAAAGGGATGAATTTTGTTAAAGTGATTGTTAGAACTGTTGTCCCTAATAATGCTAATTATTGTTAAGTCTTTGAATCTAACCAACATATTGTTAATTTTTTAAGAGAGGAGGCTGAGTTTGCACAGTCAAACTAGAAAAAATTATAGGAGCAATATGAAGACCAGATCATTCAGCTAAGGAAAAATAAGATGCCCAAAGGTTTTGCGACCTTAGAGTCCATGTTTGGTACTAATGATCAATTTAAGATGAACACTATGAAGAAGTATCAATTGCAAAGGATAAAGTGTTGAAACTTGGAAAGGTATGTACACCTGAAGAACGTCAAACCTTTGTCAACTTATGCAATGAATTTAATGATATTATTGCTTGGAGTTATTCAAATTTGAAAGGATTTTATCATAGTATCTCTCAGCATACAATTGAGTTAGAACTAGGAGCCAAACTAGTTAGGCAGAAATAGAGGCCAATAAATCCTAAATTAGAGCCTCTCATGATTAAAGAATTGAATAAATATATTGAGAGTAATATCATTTTCCCAATCAAATATACTTCATGGCTATCCAATCTGGTGCCTGTTAGGAAAAATAATGGAGAAATCATATTGTGTGTTGAATTTCGTGACTTGAACAAAACTTCATTAAATGATAGACATCCTTTGCCTTCAATGGAAAAAAAATTACAGGTTGTTTCAGGTACATAACAGTTTTCATTGCTTGATGGTTTCTCTGGTTACAACCAGATTCTGGTAAAAGAAGAGGATAGATTCAAGATAACATTTACAACCAAATGGGGAACTATGGCTTATTAAAAGATGCCATTTGGTTTATCTAATTCCGGTGCAACATTTCAGAAGGCTATGGACAAGGCCTTTATAAACTTAATGTATAGGTATGTACTTGTATATCTTGATGATATTACTATTTTCTCAAAGAATGCATCATATCACTTTCAGCATTAAGAGTTACCTTTGAGAGATGCAGAGAATATGGTATTTCTTTAAATCCCAAAAAAAGTATATTTGTTGTCCATGAAGGTAAATTGATGAGATTTATTGTCTCAAAAGAGGGTATCACTATTGAACCCAAAAAAGTAAGTGTTATCCTTGCCTTACCACTTCCTCTTCACAAAAAGGGTCTTCAAAGTTTCTTGGGAAGAATCAACTTTGTAAGAAGATTTATTCTAGACATTGTTGAGTTACTAATGCCATTCATATCCATGCTCAAGAAAACTATTGTTTTCAAATGGACCAAGGAAGGAAAACATAGCTTTGATTTAATTAAGGAAGCATTAGCTACTGCCCCTAACTTGTTAAATCCTTATTTTTCAAAGGATTTAATTTTGTATGCATATGAGAATGTTGATAGAATTGCTGCCATGTTAGTTCAGAAGAATGACATAGGTTTTGAGCAACCAATAGATTTTTCAGTCAAGGAATTAAAGAATATGAGCTATATTATTCATTTGTTGAAAATCATGTACTTGTTATGATTAGAAGTTTGAAGAAGTTTAGGCATATGCTTTCTAACAATAAAATTAAACTGATGATTGCAAATCCTTCTGTTAAGGAGTTTTTGCTGAATAAGGATTTTAACACCAAGAGGGCTGGATGGATGACAAAGGAAATGGACTATGACATTGAAATTAAAGTTACCAAGCTGGTAAGAGATAAGGGTTTATGTGAGAAGCTTGCTAGAAATGGAGATAACACTCCAAAAAATGATGTTGAAGTAGTTTTAGCTTTAGAAGAGAATGAACAACTTGCTATCCTAGATTTGCAGAATGATTGGGTGAACGATATGGTTGTTTTCTTGCAAATAGGACACTATCCTAAAGGTTTGGAAAGATCAAAAAGGAGGGATTTTAGATTACAATACATTCCTTTTTGTTTACTGAATAATATATTGTTTAGGAGGGATCACAATGACGTGCTGTTGAGATGCATTAGTGGAGATCAAAATGAAAAAATACTGGAATAATTCCATGATGGACCTACAGGTGGCCATTTTGCTGCAAGGACAACAATGTTAAAGATTATGAAGGTTGGCTATTTTTGTCCAAACCTATACTAAGATGCCTTCATATGAGTGAGAAGGTGTTTGAAATGTGTTCTTTTTGCAAATAAACAGAGGTTAGCAGCTTTACCTCTTAATCCAGTTCAAGTTGAACAACCTTTTGTCAAGTGGGGACTAGATTTTATTGTCCCCATAAATCCATCATCAAGTTCAGGACATAGATATATTTTGATAGAAAAAAATTATTTTACAAAGTGGACTGAGGCTCTTGCATTGAAAGATGCAAATAAAATTTCAGTTTTAAATTAAAAGTTCAGTTTTAAATTTTTATGAAGATCTGATTGCCAGGTTTGGAACACCTGAATCCATTGTTTCTAATAATGCCTTGGCATTTTTAGGTGCGATAATTACTGACTGGGAAGTTAAGAACAATGTTAATCTTAGTACCTCATCCAATTATTACCCATAGAGTAATGGACAAGCAGAATCAACAAATAAAAATCTGATTCGCATCATCAAGAGGACTGTGGAGGATAATCAATGAGCTTGGAACAACAAGTTAAAATAGGCCTTATGGGCTGATAGGATCACCCCAAAGTGCTCAACTGGTAACTCACCTTACATGCTAGTCTATGGAAGAGAGGTAGGTTTTCCAATTTTAGTGGAGTTACCAAGCTTGAGCCTAATCAAAGAATTAGATCTGCTGGACCAACAACCTATGGAGGTAAGGCTTGCTGAGTTGATAGAGTTGGAAGATATTAGGAAAGAATCTTTTTATAATTTGGAGGAACATCATGATCAAATGAAGAAGACATATGACAGAAAATGTGTCGCAAGAGTCTTTACAGAAGGTGATTTAGTGCTCAAATGGGATGAGATGAAGAGTAGACCTGGTAAGCATTCAAAATTTGATGGCATTTGGAGTGGCCCATTTGTGATTATAGGATGCAAGGAACACAATTCTTTTCAGCTCTCAAATATAGAAGGAGAAGAATTGCGAATCTCAAATAAGGGGATCCACCTCAAGCTTTGCTTTTGAGGTTAGTTGGTTTGAATACGTGCTTTGCACATAGTTAGTTATAGAAAGTACTTCTATTCTCACAGTGGTCAAATCAAGAAGGTACACACCATGAAAAATCTAGATCCCATTAGGATTCCTAGTTATAAATGATGAATAACTCAATGATGTAATCACGGTGGGAAGAGAAGTTGTTTTTAGTTAGTTTATTTTGCAGTTTGAATGAATAGAAACAACAAGATTAATCACATAATATATGCATGAACATCATACCCATCACATGAGACATGGATAAATTCTGCTATCTCATATCATAAGCATCATGCCCAAACATATATTATGCAACCAAGGTTGTTGTTCAAGCTCATTCTGCCTTTAGTTTCTTTTGGTTCCTATTTCTGGACAACATCATCATCATATGAATTATACTCATCAAATGATACATGGATAAATTCCAATGTATCACATCACAAGCATATGTTTATATAGCAATGATGAAGTACAAATTGTTGTTCAGTAATAGTTTTCTTTCTCCAAGTGTTGGTGATGCAGAGTGGGCAGCCAGAAGTCCCAAAAGAGACAAGTAGATGCTTCAAATCTTCAAACTCAAGAAGTACACCACATAATCAAGTGTTCCCAATATGAAAAGTGCCTCTACACTTATCACAAGTGAAGAAATGACTTGATTCTAGGCTATCATAACCTATTCCCAATGGGGGAACCTATTCACTAGACTCACACAAGTCTTCAACCCCAACTTCCAAAAGTTGGCTATTAGGCACACATGCTAGAATTACTTAAATTCCCCATAAAGTGACTCCAAGGAATAGGGGTGATTGAAACTCTAGGATTTGGTCTATTTAGGTCCCTAAGACAAGGACTCATTGATCCTATTCAACTTGTGCAACCCTTTGAACATAGTTTCTTTGAAAACCCAACTTCTTGCTTGTAGCCTTTTTAGTTAGGAAATTGGACTTAGTTTTAGTTTATCCCACATAACACTCTAAAAAAAATAGGGATTCAGACACCCTTTATGCCCAAATGGATTATACTTAAGCACCAAAACATGGAAGTGAAAGGAATACATGTAAACACTTAGTTTTGATAATATAATTAGGCCTAATTAGGTATGCATTTGCACTACAAGTGCTATTTCACTGCAAAAAATATCCAAACCAATAATTGGAACATGTGAGGGCATACATAAGGGTCTTCCACACCAATTTATAGGTCTTGGTGAATCCCCAAACAAAAGTTATGTGGACTATTCTAATTCGTTGGTAGATGCACACATGCACATGTACACATAGGGCATCATGGCAAATCCATCTCCCTGCAAGTTATCAAACCAAACCTACATAATCTCAAAGTACATGGACAATGCTTTATTTCCACCAAGGGGAATTAGATTCCCATGGTGGAATAAAAAATAAAACACAATTACAAAGTGAAACCCTAATTTAGGGCCTAGAAACCAGGAAGGAAGAGTAAAAATGTGATAACTCTCGATGGATAGAGGATTAGACCACGAGACCAAGTGAAAATGAAATCTATTACATAAGGATACCTTAATCAATTAGCCTCTCCTTCCAATATTTTTATAGGTCATTTTAATGGCATACTTTAGATACCCTGGGAAAACATTTGATAGGTCTTTTGCCATGTTTTCTCTTATTTACCCCAATACTTTATGCTTTAAAACTATTAATATGTGGTATTCAATCACTGAACCTATGCTATGGACATATGTTTACTTAATATGTTTTATTTGGATGAATATTCTCTATTTATTACTATGGAATCATGATCATGTTTTAAGGATGAATTAACTAATTGAGTGATAGATAATGCATATGTACTTTAAATGATTATTTTCCATGAATGCTTTTATCCTAACAATTTAAATGCAGTGCATCAAAGTAGAAATCGTCGTCTTGTTCAGTTGAGCACATCCGTGTGCAGGATGCTTGACTCGGTCCTGCATCAGATTCACATGGATGGAACATCGATGTAGCAGTAGCGAAAGGTTTCCAAATAATCCAGATGGAGACGGTTGAGTGAATACTTGGAAAATGAAATAAGTTCCCTGATGAAATCCAAGAGAGAGTGGGAAGTTAGATTTTCTATCCAAGCAGTTCTTTCCTCTTTTCTAGACCGATTCCATTTCCTGCTTTCTAGATTTCCTTTCTGTTAGTTGTTTGTAATAAAAGCTCTGCATTTTCTTAGGGCATGTTGAGTTTAGAAGTTAGATGTTTTCCTTTAAACAAATCCCTACTCCTATGTGAGAAGGAGGGCATTATTATTATAGTTACAATATAGTTCAATTATGTTGTTTTACTATTTATGAGAATCTTTATACTCTATTATTCATTTTAATGAGCAAATGAAGTGTTGAGATTAACTTTGTATAATTGAGTGTTCTGGGCACTTACCCAAGGGGGGCCACTTGGTGAGGAATCCATAGTTAGATTCATTTTAGTTTAGTTCATTTTCCTGCATTTTCGTCATTTCAATTCCTATGTTGAACAACTCCTGCAGGCAAAGCCACAGGATAGCTATCACTTCCTGCAACCAAGCAACAGAGTAACTAAGGTATTGTAGTTAGTTTGTGTACTCTTCCATTCTGCTAGCAACATTCATTTCCATCATTTAATTTCAAGTATTTTATTTCATAGCAATAGCTTAACTTTCTTTCAAGCATTCATTTCATGTAGTAATAGTATAGTTTCCCTTCAAAAGCATTTACTTCCTGCAACCATATAATAGTTTCTTTCCAGCATTTTTTTCCTGCAAAAATTATAGAGTGATTGGTTGAGAAATTTCTTGGTGCATATATTTTTTTGGCCCGTTTCAAGTAACATGTCCCTGGGTTTGACATATTAAATGAGTTTCTTATAAAGAGGACAAAGTGTTTAGTTGGATGTCCAATCCCTGAGTTAAAGGATTATGCCTAGTTTTTGAACCTTTATAATGAGCTATCAGTTTTGACACAGCTGTCGGGGATGGTGCCAAGCCTGGTTCTTATTAAACCATTCTTAGGATTTTCTTTCATGGTTTCATTTCACGCTTTAAGTATATTAAGCCTCATTTTGACAAAACAAACTACTATTCACATCATTTCATACTATCTACATGCAAAATAGATGGAGACGCCCAAGGAAGGTACTTGCCAAATCAATCCAGTAACCTATTTGAAGAAGAAATCCAGTTCATTGACGCTATTAATGAGCTTCCTTAAGCCCCTTCATCATCCTCATCTTCTGAGGGTGACTTCCATGGTTTCTTCTAGGAACAACCAAAAGCCAATCTATTTGCAGAAGCTTTTGCCAACCTAGAACTCCAGAATCCAAGAGAAGAAAATCCTTGGAAGTTAGTCATCTACTAGCCTCAAAACCCACCTCAAAACCTACCTCAGGGCCATGAAGGATGGCCAATCCTACTACATTTCATTTTCCCATCTCTGATCAGTGTAATAATAACAACCTTAAGAATATTCTCTCTTCTTCTCTTCCAAAATTTTATGGCCTTGTCACAGAGGACCCGGCTACCTTTCTCTTTGAGTTTGATATCCTTTATAGGAGCTATGACTACACCACTGATGCCCAGAGACTTAAGCTTTTTCCTACAACACTTAAAGAGTCTGCATTGTAATGTTTTATGGGTTTAGGATAGGATGTTGTCCACAATTGGGATGAAATGAAGGATGCTTTCTTGCTGAAATACAAGGAGTACTGTTGAGAAAATGATATGCGAGGGGATGACATCTTTAAGATTTCACAAAAGGAGGATGAGAGTCTTGAGGATTATGTCTCAAGGTTCATGTTCAGTTTGCAAAAGAATACCCAGCATGAGCTTAATGAAGAATCTCAAAAGTTTCTCTTTTTGCGAGGCATTCATGACGGATGCATAGAGGCTCTAGACCTGATGGATGGAGGAGATATCACCTAGGCATCATGGGATGATATCCAGAAGATCTTCTTTAAGTACTCTAGAGCTCCTATTAATAAAGGAAGGGGATAAAGGTCCACCTTGGGAAAGTCTAATGGTGTTGGTGCTTCACAAACAAAGATAATCAATCTCTTGTCCGATTTCAAGAAAGATGTCATTAACAACATGGCCACTCAACTAGACACCATACAGGATAAGAAGAAACATGAGGAATTAGAGGCCATGCTAGTGGAATTTTGTCCACAATGTATATAGAAGAAGAGAGACTACAAATGCAAACTGGTTGCTAACATGGAGACTACACAAATGCCTACTGATTACAAATTGATTGAACCAGACAATGAGTAGTTGTTCTTCATTTCTCAACGATGACCATGGGTGCAGAGACAAGGTATGCCTCAAGATCCTCTTTCATTTAGTGGTCTTTTTTATAATAATCAATGACAACCCCCATGAATTATCAAAATCTGCCTTGGAACAATTCCTAGAATCAGTGGCAGAATTACCCCAATCCACAGTGGCCAAACCCTGAAGGAGGTTGGAAAAAACCTCAAGGGGCATGGCAGCCACCACAAGGTAATTGGTAGAAAAACCAGCAGTGGCGAGGTGGCCAACAATGTCCAAATCAACCACAAGGACTTTTGTCACCACCTATGTAGCCTCCACAATAGCAAGCTCTTTTTCCACCTTCTATAGCCACTAACCCACCTCCTAAGCCTACTCAGCTACCTACACAGCCATAGTTGAATCCCAACAATCAACCTCTTGATCCTCAACAAAAATTTTATGCTATAGACCCGTCGCAATACCCCATGCAATATCTTGCTTATTCCATCAACCTTGATGATATTCACTTATGGTCTGGTACCACTCTACCTGCACCTAAGCCTCCTATAATCACTAAAATTCCTTCTAAGGAGCCCAATCAACCTGACAATCTATCTACTCCAATGGCCCCTGCACAACTAGCTAAAACCAATCAGCATGCCATTCCCATTTTCTGTAAAGGTTACAGCATAGCAATCCAAAAACCATTGATGAAGCAACTTTCGATATCCTTGACCAAATAAAGAATGTCAGCATCCGAATTCCCCTTTTCCAGGTAATCAAAGATGTTCCCACCTATAGAAAAGCCATCAATGAAGCTTGATTTAAAAATCTTGGCCGCAAGAAGAAGGATCCTCAGACTGTCCATGTCCTGGGAAAACTGGAAGACATCATGTTAGGGAATCTTACCATCCCAAAATATTTCGACCCTTTCATCCCTATTGTTAAGGTCATTATTAATGGGACTGCTATCAAAAAATCCTTGATTGATTTTGGAGCCGCCATTAATTTCATGAACAAGGACATCATGCAACACCTTGGTAGAGGACATCATTCAACTTTAAAGCCTGATGGAGTGGTAGAGGACATTGTGGTTAACCTTGAGTCTTGGTCCTACACTACAAATTTCATGATCCTCTTGCCAAAAGCTACCCTAGGAGGCTATCCAATTATTCTAGGACGTCCTTGGATGGCTACCACTGATGCCTATATTGGTTGTCAGTCAAGATATATGACCATTTATGATGGTCAACACACCAAAACTTTGGCCTTGTATCCTCCTGCTCAACCTCAGATGGAATTAGCCTCTCTCATATGGATAGATGTAGGGGAGGAAGCTAAAGTTATTAATTTAGTCTCCAATTAATGATGTTAAAAAGGGATCCCTTCCTGCAGCTTCAGGAGGAAGATAAAGTAATAACCAACATCATGCATAATCAGTATGGATCAAACTTAGACCCTTTGGATAGTTCCTTCCAAAACCACTCCCTACAACCATTGTACTCTAATTACCAATTATCTTCTCTTGCATCCAATCATCTCTATCGCCAAATGCTTCCCTATGAGATCCAAGTTCCCTCATTGACAGATGCATCTATGGTCGAGCTCACTAAGCAGCTAGAAGTTTCCCTTGACCGCTGTTTGAACATTAATAGCAAACTTACTCCTCAACAACAAACATCATTGACCAATTTACTAAAGAACCATATTAAAAATTTTAGCTAGGATTATGCTGATATGAAA
Source organism: Thuja plicata (assembly GCA_018584345.1). NCBI lineage: Eukaryota > Viridiplantae > Streptophyta > Pinopsida > Cupressales > Cupressaceae > Thuja > Thuja plicata. The sequence goes on from MU227039.1 coordinate 1,387,271, forward strand.
GGTCTAGACCCAAAGTTATGCACTCATAGGATCTATCTAAAGGAAGATAAACCCCCAGTAAGACAATTTTGAAGGTGTGTCAACCCTGCCCTCCATGAGATAGTTAAAGTTGAACTCCAAAAACTGCTTAAAGCTGGTTTCATATACCCTATCTCAGACAGTTAGTGGGTTTCCCCACTATTCATAGTTCCTAAGAAAGGTGGTAAGTGGAGAGTGTGTGTGGATTATAGAGAGCTTAACAATGCCACTAAAAAGGACCATTTCCCTCTTCTGTTCATTGACTAGGTTCTGGATTCTCTAGCAGGAAAGAAGTACTTTTCTTTCTTGGATGGGTACAGTGGATAGAATCAAATCTGAATTCTCCCAGAGGATTAGGAAAAGACCACATTGACCTGCCCATGGGGGACTTTTTCTTATTCAGTTTTACCATTTGGCCTCTCCAACACTCTTGCTACTTTTCAGCGAGCAGTTATCAACATTTTTGCTAACATTTTCCATGACTGTATAGAGATCTACATGGATGAATTTACAACTTATGATGAAAATTATGAGGAAGTGTTGGAAAATCTAGAAAAAGTCCTCACTAGGTGTGAAGAATACAACCTATCTCTGAAAAATGAGAAGTGTTTTATGATCATGTAGGAAGGAGTAGTGCTTGGTCACTATATATCTGCTCTTGGCATTCAGGTAGACCTAGCCAAAATTGAAGTCATTGTGAATCTGCCTACCCCATCCAAATAGAAAGATGTCAAAAGATTTCTTGGTCACGCTGGGTATTAAAGAAGATTCATAAAAGAATTTACCAAGATGGCTAGTCTTATGTATTCACTACTCACTAATGATGCTGACTTTATCTGGACATTAGACTGTGATGAAGCCGTCCTACAACTGAAGTATGTTCTGAATCAGGAACCCATTTTGCAAGGTCCTAATTAGACCCTCCCATTCCACATACATACATATGCCTCAAATCATGTCATTGGAGTAGTTCTTGGACAAAAGGAAGGTACTCTAGAACATGCTATTTATTTCATTAGAAAATTTTTGCAAGGTGCTGAGTTGAATTATACAGTCACCAAGAAGGAGATATTGGCTATTATCTATGCTCTGAACAAATTCCACCACTATGTCACTGGTTATCAAATCTTTATGCATATGGCTCATGCAGCCATTAAATACCTGGCTAACAAACCTGCAGTCACAGGGACGTTAGCTAGGTGGTTGTTTCTTCTAGAGGAGTTTGACATTACCATCATAGATAAGCCAGGCAAATCGAATGTGGTGGAAGATTTTCTCTCGCGCTTGCAAAATGGTGATGAACCTATGGCCATTGATGACAGTTTCCCTAACAACCACCTATTCTCCATTGCAGCTCAAGCTCCCTGGTATGCTGATATTGCTAACTATCTGGTTTCACAAAAGGTACCTCCACACTTCTCCCCAAAGGAAAATCGGTTACTAATAGATAAAAATTTCAACTGTTCATGGATTACTAATTGTTTGTTCTATACTGGCCCCGACCAAATATTGAGAAGGTGTATTTGAGAGGATGAGACTTATGAAATCCTATAGGATTTTCATGATGAGCCCTATGGAGGAAATTTTTCTGCCAAAAGGATAGCCATGAAGGTACTTAACACTGGTTATTACTGGTCATCCCTCTACAAGGATACAACCAATTACACTAGGAAGTGTGATCAATGTCAGAGGATGGGGCGACCTACTAAATTTGATGAAACGCCACTCTTTCCTCAAGTAGTGGTGACTCCATTTGATAAATGGGGAATCAATTTTGTCGGTCCTATCAGTCCTGCATCAGATGATAATTTATACATCCTTGTATGTGTTGATTATGTGACCAAGTGGGTGGAATTTAGAGCCATGAAGCATGTCAGGGATAAGAGGGTCGCATAGTTTATGTATTAGGAGATATTCACGTGCTATGGTGTACCCAAAGAGTTAGTCACTGATCAAGGAGCTCAATTTACCTCTACGTTGATTACTACTCTGATGAACGAGTATAATATTCTCCATCAGAAATCAAGCCCCTATCATCCATAGGTGAATGGTTAGGCATAAATCACCAACAGGGAGATAACAACTATCCTCACCAAGACAGTACAGTTACACAAGAAGGATTGGAGTAGTCACCTCCAAGAAGCAGTATGGGCCTATCAAACTACATGGAAAAAAACAACAGGGTTTACTTCTGTTGAGTTGGTATATGAAAAATTGAGTTTGAACATAAGACTTTACGCACGACATTACAGCTCAACATTAATCTTATTGAAGCACAATGTGATAGGATCTTGCAGCTTAATCAGCTGGATGAGATAAGAAAAGTCATCTTGTAGCACACTGACTTGGTTTAGACACAGTGGAAAAGTGGCATGATTCTCATATTGTTACCAAATAGTTTTCTCCTAGTGACTGGGCTCTTTTGTATGACTCTAGATTCCAAGAAACCCAAGGTAATCTTACAACAAGTTGGCTTGGCACTTTTGAGATTATACATGTTTATTCTAATGGGGCAGTTCAATTATCCACCATCGACCCTATACATTTCAAGTTACTGGTGAATGATCATAGACTTTGCCTGTACCATAAACCTGAGACAAAGGCCAATTTTGTAACACCCCACCAGGGAACCCAAGAGAGATTAACCTAGTACATGTCACTATGTGTGCTGAATAATTTTTTTTTAAAATTTAACATAAAGAAACATACATTCATGTAGAAGCAATTATCATTTATACACATGTCTTACACTCACATAGATTACACGACTCAAGGGTTCCATGACGTTGAATTACTTAAAGAAAAACACAACTAACAATATAAAAAAAGATTCCATTCGAATAGATACATCAAATACAACTTACATAACCATAATTACAATCCTCATGGACAGCCATGAAACCACCATAAACTCACATCCACTGTACATGTCGCAGGGTATGTGGTAATCACTCTAATCTACTTACTATTACAATTTCCAGATTAGGTATCACATGCGATACTCTAATACAAGATTTACAATAATGAAATTACATAATAAATGTTGAAGGAACATAACGAGCTCATCTGCAAGAACCATCAAGCACCTGGTACAAGGACGTTGAATCTCAATGGGTAAAGAATCACTACCACCCATCCGTGTGGAACCACAAAGGTCCACCCCACCGTGCTGAGGAGATAACAACAGATCCCAATTGGATATCCAAAACCAAGAAGGAATAACCACTAAGCAAGGGATCCTGATAGCTCTCTAATCCGGTGTACTAATCATCATAATAGGTAAGACTCACTAATCCAAAGGCATCTGACAATGTAGAAAATCTAGCATGTGTAAAGGAAGGTGTCATCATGTATGTCTAACCCTTAAGTTCAGCCCCGATAATCCCAATAGATTTCGGCACCTAAATGACCATACACGGAGCCAATGACTTCTCAAACTAACAAGGCCACTAACTATGCCAGAACCCGCACCTCGTAAGGGGGCAAGCATTATCTCATCCTCCATCTCAGCCTTTACTAGCACTCAAGCATGGGTGAGGAGACTCATATCTTATTAGTTTATTTAATATCCCTTAGTATGTCCTTAGTTATCACTTATTAAGAAAACTCTACAATAAGCAATCCAGAAGTCACTTACAGATACAAAACTTATTGCAAGCCACCTCCTACTACACATCTAGGTAACCTACCCTAGGCTCAAAGATCCTAACAGAGCTAGCATAGGTCACAACCCTAGTGTACCCCAAATCAGTATCCCATACAACAGAAATGGCCACATAGGTACACTAACATATAGCATAATCGAAAGGGTCACATGGTCAGTTTAGGGTAATAACTTGATAACACACATGCCATGAAGTAACAGAAATATAATGCACTCCCCCCAGCCTCTGTATACATCCTAGGTCATCTAATGCCCCCATAATAATACAATTAAAGCACAAGAGATCCATACGGATGCATAGAAATAGAACGTCCTAAAGGACTGAAAAATGAACTATAAACATGTAAACATCTATAGTTAACTCAAATATAACCTCCATTTAACTAATAATTTAATCTGAAATAACTAAGGTTCATTACATTAAAACTATTTAAAATTACCTTTCGTAGATAAATATTCTAATCCAGATAACCATAAATTAATCAAATTAATTTATCTAACTCCAGGGTCTCGCATCACCTTGTAATTGAAATCAACTTGATTGACTTAATCAAACATTTACATCTTCACTAAGGTATCTAATATAACATATTAATTAAAATTAATCATAACTTAATAATCAATATATTAATTTATAATTAATAATAAAACAAATACTATTAAAATTAAACTAATAATTAATATATTAATAACAATTAATAATAATCATATTACATTAACCCTTTTTAATAAAATTATATTAATTCATTTACAAATATATATATTTAAATAAAACTTTTAAAATAAACAAATTAATAATAAACACTTTGATTATTATAAAAAAAAACTATATTAAATTAAATAAATTTAAATTACATTAAATATATTACAAAATTTTCATTTAATAAAAAAAAAACCAAACATTCACATGGGGGTCGCGAGCCCCACGCGCCCCCCCTCACATTGCTGTCTGCAGTATGGGCTGCGCTAGGCAGTCCCGTGACTGCCTGCGTAGTACAGTGGCTGTTGCGGGGGTGGGGATGGGGTCCCACCCCCCCCTCCCCCAAATTTTTTTTTTTTAAAACAACTTTAATTAAAATCCGCTTATACTGCGGTATCATTAAATTTCTTTTTTTGATTTTCATTTAATTTTTTTTTTATACAAATCTGAAAATCCGATTTCCCCAAAAAGGTAAGCATAGTACTTTTTTTGTTTTATTTGTAAATTTCCGAAAACGGAAAATCCCAAAGAGGGGATTTATTTATTTTTTTTAACTTTTTCCACCAGTCTGTATCAAATACAGAGAGTTGTATTTTTTACAACTAATTTAATTTTTACAATGAAATTACAAAGAAACTAAATATTTAATTTTTCCCTATAGTTAGGACTATAGGGAGGATTGATTTTTTGATTTCTAGGAGTTCTAGAAGAGATCTTTTTACAAAATGTTGACAACATAACTGAACTATGCTAAGAAATATACAATCATGAAAATGATAAATCCAATCTTCTAATAAACACCCGAAAACATCGAAACATTAATAACCATAAATTTAATTTTCTCTATAGTTTAAACTATACAAAGGATTAATTTTTCATTTTCTAAGAGATCTAGAGAGAATTTATTCCCAAAATTTTGACAACATAACCGTACGATGCTAAGAATACATAGAGTGAAAGAAATTCAAATCTAGGATTTTTATAAACACCCAAAAATGTATAAACAAAAATAAAATCATTTAAAGCCAAAATAAAAAACATGCACTAAATTAACATTGAAAACCTCAGATCTACAAAATTGAAACCATACATGGCAAATGAAACCTTCCTTGATTCCAATGCAAGAAACGAAAGAATGTAGCCTTGAAGATGAAAGCAAATCTGAAAACCCTCAAGCCCAATTCAACCACCAATCTGGAAACTATGTAGATCCGAGCACACACACAAGCAAAAAAAAATCCTAAAAACTTCAAAGCAACAAGGATCCACAACAATCCACAATCCTTGAAAACCTGAAAATCACCAAGAGCTCTCCAAATCTAAAAACCTATTATGAGGGAAATGAGAGGAGAATTCTCCTAAAGAGAATCAACTTCCCCTAATTGTGCAACCCCTCATGACAACTCCCCATTCAATCCCTAAATTAACTCCACTCAAAATTGAAAGTAAATCCAAATTAAATAAATAAAATATTCTTTATTGCCACAACTCAACTTTGACTCCTAATTACAAGTTGAGATATTTAAATTTAAAAAAACTTTTTCAACACATTCATTCACAAGTAATTAATAAAATATTTAATTAAATAGATTAAATATTTATGTCACAATAATGCATGCAACCAAATATTTAATTAGTTAATTAATCATATAAGCACATTTACTATAGTTTTCAATTAAATATTTAATTAAATCAAAGTATTCAAATATTTGAATTTAATTAATTATTTAAAATAAACTTAGGATATAATTAAATAATTAATTCAACTATAATCCATTAAATCATAGAATATGGAAAATCACTCAATAATCCAAAAATTACCTGAAAGCAAACACATGCAAAACACCTAAATACTTAGGAGAAAGGGTATTTGAATTCTGTCAACCTAGACAAATGCGGATAGGGTAGTCATATTGAAACTCATCCAACATTAGGATGATTAGGCTTAGGTTAGGGTTTGGGATCTGTATGTTACCTCCCCTCTTTACCATTGAGATGAATATTTATGGGCACGCTCCCTCCTGCCAATTTAGGGAAGATGATGCCCTGTACCTGCAATCATTTCATCAAAAGAACATGCATGTACATACATAATATAATATCGCAAACAATAATAGGGATCAATTGAACGTGTGGATCTCACCGAAGCAAGTAACTACGTCTTCATCCTCTACCACAACAACATGCAAACAGATACATAAACATGATAACTATACATATGCAAGTATGGGGTAAGTATAATATGATCAAAACATAAATCATCACATCATGATAATCATCCATAACATCATACTCAATAATCACCATCAACTGAAACAATAGTAGCTCTCATGAAAGTAGCCTAAAAGAATTCGGCCAATCAATTGAAACTAATGCCTAAAAGAGTATGACATCACAACTAAATAGAAAAACATGGGAGGGTATTACAGATTTCCTATGGTAGCTTGAGATTTCTCCTGCCCAGCTAGACCTCCTGTAGCTGAAGAACCTCTTGTAGCCAAAAAACCTCCTGCAGCTGAAGAACCTCCTACAACCGAAGATTCTCCTGCAGTCGAAGAACCTCCTCCAGCTGAAGACTTTCCTGCAGCCGAAGGACCTCTTCCTACTGAGGGTATTCCTGGAGCCGACCGAAGTAATTATTTTCTCCGGTCATCTCTTTGACATTTTTCCACATCCAGTCATAATAAAAATTTTTGTTTTCCACAAAAATTGCTTGTCCATAATAAAAACATCATCTCGTCACCTTTTCCATCACTTTTTCTTACATCATCACATTCATGTCACCTCATTATTGCGCCAACTCAAATTTGTTCTATGCCCACGTCATCAAATATTTTTAGATTTGGGCATATCAAGGTATAATAATCAAAGGTACGCATTACTTTATTGTTTTAAATTTTTTTTGCTTCATTTACTGTCATTATGATATATTGTAATCAATATAGTGTTCCATCCATGATTTTTTTATACTTTTTTGCCACACAAGTGTGGACACTTGTCACCTTTTTTTTAGGGGGAAGTAAATAGGTTTTGTGTGTAATAAATGAAATATCCCTTCAACTCAAATATTTCATCAATTTCAAATCTTCTATCATGATTGCCAGCATTTGTCATTAACATTTTTTGCTACTAGAATTATACTTTGTTGCCATGTCAAAAATGATGATTTAACAACCCCCGCATGTAACATTTTGGAATCAGCCCTGTCTTTTTAAAACTCAAACTCCCAGCCTATATTTACTTCACTATTTCAAAAATTTCTTTTGTGTCTTGTTTGCATTACCTAGAAAACCAGAAATCTTTATTCAAATTCTAGGCACAGAAGTGGAATTTCAGAAAACAAAGTTAATAGTAGCAGTGGAATAAGAGGGTTTTTCAGAGTTTTTCATAAATTGTTGAAGTTTTCAAATGGTAGGATGGGTGGTTCTCCTATACAACATGAACAAGCAAACCACTTGGCATTGTTACAAGACTAGGACAGTGTTCAAGTTTTTAACAGAGTTGGGTGGCTGACCTACTTTGTAAGGTTGAATGGTCACGAGGAAGCAACGACACTGGAATTCTTGAGGACTTACAGCAATGGTGTTTCGTATATCAAATGGTTGCGAGTAGAATATTCTGAAGCAAGAATTGCCAAAGTCTCTGGACTTCCTTCCACAGGAGAAGCATTTCCACATGGGCACGATGCACGTACAGCTAGAGAAGAATTGTCTTTACCAACACATACTCTAGTAGATTACAACAAACATGGTGTTAAGCAGATATCTCTTCTAGGAGAGTATCCTTAGTTGAGAGTTCATATTATCAGGTACATTACCTGTGAAGGCCATTTTTCCTTTCTACATGCAGTGCACTTCAAATTATTGAGTCATTTACGACATGACCATTTGGTAAATGTCCCCAATTTACTTTATGTCCTTTTAAATTTAAGTGCTAAAGAGGTACAGAAGGGGAAATAGAATGTAGTGACCCACCACAGCTTAATCAAGCTCTTGGTGGAAAGGTCACTACGGGATGTCTCTCCCATGTCCTATGATGGATTTAGTGGAGTGCCTCATGTTTAGTTGCATGGAGAAGGGCCATGGCCTGAAATTCACGAACAATAAGGGAATAACCTTGATAAGGATGAGGAATTTCTTGAGTAAGAATAACCTTTTAGAAATCCTTCTCCTTCGAGAATTAATGAGGAGAATTTGGCATCCGGCCATCCAAACCCTACCTCAGGGAGCAGAGAAACCATTGTTCCCACAGTTTCTCAGACCCAAAAAGTTGAGAAAAAAGATAAAAAGGGTAAGGGTAAGGCCACACTGCTACATTTGGGGCCAAATTTTGACAAAAACTTCCAACGGATAAATTTTTTTAATGAATTTGGTTTTTTTTTGTAATAGGCCCTGATGGTGTCAGTATACTGATGGGTTTTAAATATACCATTGGGATTCTGACAACTTCAGGGTATATATGAAAAAAAAATTGAAACGCCCAAATCATTTTTATTTCGATTACAGAGAAAAGGAGTGGGAGAAAACGCGCGGGTGAAAGCTGAGAGCGAGAGAAGGTATGTGATTTCTTCATCTTCATTGCATTGCATTTTATTTGATCATGAATGGTCTCTGAAGTGACTGCATTCTAATGGTGTCATGCCCTAGCCCATGCTTTATCTCTATTATTTGATGTTATTGGTTCTTGTGCTCAAGGATATCGATTCACTATTTTGAAATGTTTGAATTCACGTTTATTGATATTACTGGCATGTTTAATGAAGCCATTGTATATTGCTAAGATGCTCACTAAAATGACCGCATTCTACTGGTGTCATGCCCTAGTCCATGCTTTAACTCTATTATTTGGTGTTATTGGTGCTTGTGCTCAAGGATGTCAATTTTTTGGAAATGTTGATTGTGGTTATCAAATGAACAACCCATGAGCTTCTAGCTAGGCTCCATTTGTATTGATAGCTTAGTGCATCAAATGTATTGTATCATTCATAGTTGAGACTTTGTTAAAATGTAACAGGACAAAGAACAATTTTGATTTATTTTCTCTATTTTGATCCCTAAGTGGCTTACAACCCTAGAGAAGTATATGCAGATTTACGGATGCAGTTGCAAGATACATAGCAGCCGATAATTCATAAAAAATCCATTCATCCAATTTGAATAGCAATTAATACAAATAAATAGGGTCCTCCAATGGCCCAATCATCCAGACCTTGACTATCCCCTCAACCAGTGACCCTTCAAAATTGGGTTATCATGCAATCAGTGAGTGATCCTTCATTCTCCTGGTCTGCCCTGCATCCAAACATATTGGAAATA
>MU227039.1:1411027-1448928 GCA_018584345.1 Thuja plicata
TTTTTTTTATAATTAAGGGGCTGGAGCCGATAGTGTTTCATTTATATATATATATATATATATATATATATATATATATATAAGATATACATTATGCAGATTTCAGAAGCCACCAAAGATACGACTTAAACTAATCTAAGCATAAGGTCTGCAAGCCCTAGAAAACTATTACAAAATATAGCTAAAACATAGATTGAATATACATTTTTCAAATTTATCTAAAAAATAATAGATATTTGATTGCAATCTTCTTTCTGCTTGCTCAATCCCTGCAAATCCTTCAGCAAAACAAGCTATCAATTTTGCTCCTCAAAGCCTGAACGGGGAAGGGCCTATTTCCTGTGATGATTGACTTGTCAAAATTGAATAGCTTACCACCTCAATTGTATTTCAGACTTTTCCAATCACACTATATCAATTTGTTGATGCCATTTACTTTTTGATGAAATAAAAATAAAAATTAACTGGAACTACAACAAAAAACTAGCAGCTTAATGGTAGGTAAATTACTAGAAAACATATAACAATAAACAAGTTATTAAATAGTAGTCCTCAGTAGTTGTGTAACATGTTATGCTTCTTCTGCACATCAATGTTAAGTTGTTGCACAATAAGTTAGTTACAAATAATAGATGAAGTTTTCATTGTGTAAGTTTTTCTTAGGGATTTCAAAGAGTAATCTTTTTTGGCTAAAGTTGTAACTTTCAAAGCGTCCTTGTTTAATGTTTGATGCTCATGCCGCTATTAATATTTTCATTTTTTATATAAAGGAGTAGATCACCAATTCACAATTAATGTATATAAAAAATCCTTACAGTGATTATAATAAAACTAAAATAAAATAGAAGACTGTGAAAATGCAGTGAAACTAAAACATTATACAAAAAAACTACTAAGGCTTCACCATTGCAAATCCACTCAAATTCTACATTTTAACATTTGCAATGTCTAGCTAAATGAGTAAAATCCCTAGCCAAAATAAGAGTTCAAAAAACATAGTTTAAATTAGCAGAATAGGAACTTATATCAATGGAATAAATACATTATTCCCTGACCAAGCTCTACCAGCCTAGCTCCTATATCTTCTAGAAAGAGATTCCCATTTGCTTGAAGAAAGGCTCCAAACTTCTCTGTATCATACTCCTTAACACCTGCTTTGAAGGTCATCCACGCCTTTTTCATCAAAGTCTTCTTGCCTTCTGCCTCCACCACAAAATAATCCAACAGACCATTACCTATTAACTGGGTGTTAATGCTATCTATTGTTGTCCCCACCTCTGTATATATGTCTTCCGTTATAATCCTATGGGCCAGTCTGAACACATGCAGAGGATGCTCAAAAATTTGAACGACTGGTTGGAATAACTCTATCACCAACACACTGTCATGAACATGATTTCTAGACCAAAAGTCTCCTCCCAGCATCGCCACCATTGTCAGTTTCTCCTTTTCATTCACCCAGCTAAAAATTCTTTGTATTCGCTCCTTTGGGGTCTCCTGTAGTGATTCCACCTTACTGCAATGGAAACTTATACCCAGATGATTCGCCATAGTCTTATGAAGAAACACAAAAATAGTAGAATATAAATAGACCACACTACAAGTTCTTCGATGATATTTTGTGATAAGTTTGAACTAACTTCCGCAGGATACTTGTTCACAGGTTAATTCAGATATCTCTCATGTATGTTGACTAAACATCCCTTCCCTCTAACATTGGCATTTTTTATTGATCTCCTTCGGTACTATATATGATACAACTTTTATCTTGAGTGATGGTGACCTTCAACTCTATCTAATCACTGCGGCAGTCCCTGAGAAAAAATTTACCTCAAATTTGTGCTTGGAAGTGTATGATAAATATCTCATGGGATATTCCACTTCCACTGATCAGAACAAACATTCTCTGGCATCAACCTATGCCTTTTCTTGTGATCACCCCTATGTCTTCTGCAATTATCTCTTGCAGTTTCATCAGCATTTGATCACCATACTCAAATCACATATCCTCATTGTTGTTGATCCCCAAATTTTCCAAGAGGTCCGCCACCCTGTTACCTTCTTGAAAAACATGTTGGAGATGATATTCCCCCAATTTTTTCAAGTGATTCGAGATTTTCAGAATCCAGTCTGCAAGTTTCCATAATTGGAAATCCCCTTTCATAATTCTGTTAATGATGACCTGCGAGTCTCCCTCGATGATAAGGTTGCTTATTCTATTTGATGCACACCATTTGAGACCGGTTTCTAACGCAGAGATCTCTGCAATATTGTTAGAAGTGATGTCTCAAAATGTTATTAAAAAATCAAAATTACAATTACAATTGACATTTAATATTTATATTTTCTTCATTTGAAGCACCATTTATAGTCTTGTGTCCTTCATATTTTGCTTCTTGATATTTAAAGGCTTAATATACATATTCACTTGGTATATTCTTATAGAGATTTGATGAGAATTTAAAAATAATGTATATTTTATTTATATACATGCACATATTTTGGTATATTTGCTTGGGTACAACCCTTGGGTACTTCTTGGGTGCCTGGGTTCTCTGTGGGTCATTCATAGAAGGATCCATAGTGAGCTCGAGCAACTAGGAATTACTTGAACCACACCCGCACCCACATCATACCTGTACTAGGACCTAGGATTTACCTATAGTGTGTGGTAAGATAGATGGAAGGACCCATAGTGAACTCGAGAAACCAAGAAGTACCCAAACCATACTTGAAGTGCACCCGCACCTGCACCCGAACTGAAATCAAACACATTCCAAGTTATAAACTTACAAAATCATATAACAAGAAAACATGATCAAGATAATATCACACAATTTTAAGGCCAGTAATAAGAAATGAGAAAAAATCAAACAAAAATTAATAGCCAACAACTACATATCTTCATAAATTCCCCATCATGAAACCCCTCCTAGTCCTCGCCCAACTTGTAGCAATAGCAACACACTTATCCAGCTCATGCAGTGCTACCTACTCCACTCCTGTTGACCCCAGTTCAATGCCTAACTAGAGCAGGAAGCTTGCACCGTTGGAAACTTAATTCCATATACAACCTCACAAAAAGTATTTGAACTATTAAGATTTCAACTAGAAATACTTCTCCTTACATATTAAGAGTTTAACTAGAAAAACATACAAAGGGAGATAGAGATAAAACTCCAAGTACAAAGCTATCCTAAAAAAGTAGGATCAATGATATAGATACATGATCCCATTGCCAATGGAGATCAACCTAGCTACTACTTCCTCCAGAATTTTTTTTTAATTTGCCCGATAAAAAGCCTCAAATTTGGCCAGATTGTACTCCTTCACGATGCCTTCCTTGTAGAGCACCCATGCCTTCTGCATGATCTTTTTCTTTCCTTCTGCCTCAAGACAGAAATTCCTGAGCAAGCTGCCATTAGACAACTTAGATTCAATGTGATCCATCACTGAGACTACCTCTGTGTATACCTTGATTGATACCATCCTGCGCACCATTACAATGGCTGCCAGCGGGTGGCTGAGGACTTGAATAATGGGCTAGGAGTAAAGATAATAGAGCTCAAAATACCGTCATAGTTGGTCTCTTTCTTCGATCCATATTACTGACAATAATATAGACCAAAGAAAGAGACCAACTACGATGGTCTCTTGAGATTTGTTATCTCTAATGTGCATATCTGTCACTTTTTCGACACATATGGAAACACTTTTGACAGTGGTGCTATACCTTCGACGGGACATCCCGTTAGAACACTATTACATATTGTCACTATTCTGACAGATATAATATCAGAGAGAAACTATTTTAGACAAATCAGTGTGACAAGAATGTTATACCACCAACGGGTTTACCTATTGAACAATCACTGCAGTTCCATCTCTCTTTCGATAGATAAAATTTCAGAAAGCAATGGTTTGCGACAGGCTTGCTATATCTCCGATGGGTGTTCCAACAGTAATTTTTGACAGGAAACCCAGATGGTTTTTCAGAGTTCTGATAGGTTCGTCGTAAGAAATTTGATAACAAAGTTGGTATTCATGTGCTAGTTTTTGACAGAATTAGATGTTGGCAGACCGACGGTAACCACTTCTGTCAAAATTTGCAATGCAAAAATGCCGACAGATACATATGTCAAAAGTTTGATAACTAGGCGTTGCAAATCTGACAAATGGTCATCAGAATTTGGCCTCAAATGTACCAGTGCCAAGATGGTAGACTATATGAGTCAAGATGTTCCTATTTCTACTATTTCTCCTGCAGCCACACCTGTCAAGAAAATAAATTTTTCACAAAAGCATCTTGCAACTTCTGTAAATAATCCATTACAAAGAAGTGTTCTTTGGAACACTACACAAACATACATCAAGGATTACCCTATTATGGTTGACTCTTCTCATGTCTCCTCTGAGGAGCCTTCAGAAGAATAGCCGCAAGCAGGTAGTCCATTTGGAGAATGAAAGGATATGATGGAAGATGATCCTATAGCTACTGGTATAGGTAAAGAAGCAAAGTATATAATTCTAGAGTTAGCAGAACCCAAATGAGCCAGAAAAGAATCTTATTCTTGGTAAGAGGGCAATTGCAAGGAAAAGGCCCTCATTCTAGACAACGTGCTAGTTTGTGCAAAGAAAGAGGAAGGCCAACAAGCAGCCAGGCTGGTCCCACATAGTAAGACATAAGAGGTAACTATTCATGCTCTCTCAGTTGACTATTTTAATGAAATGCAATATCAAAAGTAAATGTGGGAGTTAGAAAGAGAAAAATTGAGAAGGGAACTCAAGAGGAAACAACAAGAAATTGAATTCCTATAGAGTAAAATAAATGACATCACATACATAATTCTAGATTTAATAGAGTACAGACCAACACCAAGGGTTTATGCCCTATGCCTTAAGGAGAAATTCCTATTGTTTAAGTTAATGAGAGTCCTCCGGGATCTCAAATCAGGAATAGGAACCCTGCAGGAATTTGTAGCCGCTATAATACATCACCTGATTATGTTCGTAATTTGTTATGTGAGTTATATATTCACAATTATGTTGTTCCTTTTAACACTAATTGGAATCCCCTTCTTTTTGTTGGCAATATTCATTTGTCTGCCCTCCTTTCCTTGACCCAAAATGAGATTAATTATGGAGAACAATTGCATAGGTACATAATCCTTGAGTAGTCTATTTCATTGCCTCTTTGTCCTGAAAGTCGGTCACCTCGATGAATTTATTGTGATTGGATGCAAATTGTTTATGGGTTTCATAATTCTGCACCCAAAAAAATAATTATGGAAAGCCGCGAGGAAGTTTTCACGGCATTTGAGAGATTGTCACTAGAAAATGGGGACAAAGCAGCCGAGGGATTAAGGCAGAGATGGGGGAGATTAACTATGGCACTCAAAAAGGAAAAACCACATAGTGTGATCAACCTACAAGCTACAATGTAGTGTGTTCACTGGTATATACACTTGGAATGTCAGCCACGGCTTGAAAGATGGTTTCCACTTACCTTTTAGCCTCCTCTACTTTTATGGCCTCGATACAGCTGTGTGGATAATGAACAGGATGAGCAACAGAAACTGAGCACATGTGTGAAGATGGAAAGGACAAATAGATTCTATTGGCGAGTGGACACATTCATGATTGGGGAGACACAGGAAGGAGACCTTCAAGTACTTGCAAAGATCTAGAACATCTCAGTTCCTAAGGATCAACACTATTATTCATAGGGGGAAAAATGATAGGCCATTTTAATGGCATACTTTAGATATTTTAGGAGAACTTTTCATAAGTCTTTTGTCATGTTTTCTCTTATTTACCCCAAGACTTTATACTTTAAAACTGTTAATATGTGGTAGTCAACCACTGAACCTATTATATGGACATATGTTTACTTAATATGCTTTATCTGGATGAATATGCTCTATTTATTACTATGGAATCATGGTCATGTTTTATGGATGAATTAACTGATTGAGTGATAGATAATGAATATATAATTTAAATGATTATTTTCCATGAATACTTTTATCCTAATAGTTTAAATGCAATGCATCAAAGTAGCAACCATCATCTTATTCAGGTGAGCACGTCCATGTGCTGGACGCTTGACTCAGACCTCCGACAGACGCACACAGATGGAATATTGACATAGCAGTAGCGGAAGGTTTCCAGTTAATCTAGGTGGAGACATTTGAGCGAAGACTTGGCAAACGTAATAAGTTCCCTGATGAAATCCAGGAGAGAGTAGGAAGTTAGATCTACTGTCCAAGCAGTTCTTTCCTCTTTTTTGGACCGATTTCATTTCCTGCTTTCTAGCTTTCCTTTATGTTAGTTGTTTTTAATTAAAGAACCGTCATTTCTTAGGGCGTGTTGAGTTTAGCAGTTATATGTTTTCCTTTAAATAAATCCCCGCTCCTGCGTGAGAAGGATGGAATTATTATTATAGTTGCAATATAGTTCAATTTTTTTTTTTTTACTATTTATGAGAATCTTTGTACTCTGTTATTCATTTTAATGAGCAAATGAAGTGTTGAGATTAACTTTGTGTAATTGAGTGTTCTGGGTACTCACCCAAGGAGGCCCACTTGGTGAGGAATCCATAGTTAGATTCATTTTAGTTTAGTTTGTTTTCCTACATTTCCATCATTTCAATTCCTATGCTAAACAACTTCTGTAGCCAAAGCCACAGGACAGCTATTTCTTCCTACAGCCAAGCAGCAAAGTAACTAAGGCATTGTAGTTAGTTTGTGCACTCTTCCATTCTGCTAGCAGTGTTCACTTCTATCATTTACTTTCAAGTATTTTCTTTCACAACTATAGCTTAACTTTATTTCAAGCATTCATTTCATGCAGTAACCGTATAGTTTCCTTTCAAAAGCATTTACTTCCTATAGCCATAGAATAGTTTCTTTCCAACATTTGTTTCCTGCAGCAATTATAGAGTGGTTGGTTGAGAAAGTGCTTGGTGCATATATTTTGCTATCCCGTTTCAAGTAACACATCCCTGGGTTTGACATATTAAATGAGTTTCTTATAAAAAGGATGAAGTTCTTAGTTGGATTTCCAATCCCTGAGTTAAAGGATCATGCTTAGTTTATGAACCATTATAACAAGCGATCAACTTCCGTACATGTTCGTAGAAACTGACTGTTTCTAAAAAATGTAGTAAAATGGTTGTTTTTATTAATTTGAAAGCTAAAATTACATCAGATTAGCCTACCACCCACCTATAAGGGCTTTTGTAGGCATTCCCAATGGTTACATCTCATGTTTGAACTAACTAGCCATTTTGGAATTGATTTACAACTTTTTACCAAAAGTTGCTAAAAGTTGCATTGACAACTTTTGAGCAACTTTGCAAGATTTTGCAACTTTGCACTCTAGATGACCAACTTGGTCCAAAACAAAATGTTATGATCCCTAATGGACCAAAACATTTTAAAAACATGAAAACATGATAAATTAATCTATTTCTAAGGTTTGGGACACTAGTTGACCAATAGTTGACCAAGGGCTTATTAATGCCAATCTTGGGACTAGGTCTTACAAAGATGTGTCAAAATTGAAACCTTTAGACTAACATGTAGGTAAAATTACAAACCTATGTCACACTTTTATAAAGGAAAAGGACCACAACATGCAAACTGTTCAACTTTAACGACATAAAAGGTGGCATTTTTATTTAGAATTTGAGGATGATATAAACAAAATAAATGTGTAAAAATGGATTAAGTTTATGTCTATAATTTTTTTAAAAAAATTTGAACAAGAATGTACGTAGTTTTTTAATTTTTGAAGTCCATTTTTCCATTGCTGAAAACTGCTGAAAATATGGGGTCTAGTTCGCTCCAAACAAGTATATGCAAATAATCTATTTTTCCTCTGATTTCAAAATATGTTATAGATAAAATATATAGCTAGTGCATAAAATAAGAAAGATTGGTTTTCAATGTATATTTTCTCCGTTATAACTGCTCAAAGTTGAACTTATCTGAAATCGACAGTTTTCATCTCCCTCCAAATTTCCCCTATCAAATCTACACCATTCAGAAAAAAAAATTACATATTTTTGAAGAAGACTCTCCTCTAGTGTTAAATATAAATTTTAAATTTTTTTGATATGATTTACTATTTTTTTATTTATTTGAAGCAACATCTTCTCGAATGTTAAAATACCTACTTGTTGTATTTTGAAGTTATAATATATTAGATCTAATCAAAATATTATAAACTTTATATGACAATAATCTTGACTCTAAGCTCTACAAAAGGGTTATTTTTATATTTTTTTTAAAATATCATTAAAAAGAGTAGGGATTATTGACACATCAATTTTTTGAAATAATTTTATTTCTTTGGTAATCGGTATAAAACATGCATTTAATAGACATTTCTGATTGGGAAAGTTTAACCACTTATCTAGCTTAGCTAGAATGAATCTAGCTAGACCATATGTTTGACGAAAATTAATTTTTTTTAGAAATACTCAAATTTAGTTGTGCTGATAAGTGGTCCTGAAACGTGACACAACTTTGTGCTTTTACCCATGTCCTATAGACTCTTATGGACTTTAGGGAGTCCAATAATGCCAAATGAAAACTTAGTTTGTGTAGTATGCTCCTGCACCATACTCCCCATGAGGGTTTGAACTCAAGTTCCCACTTTAGGTTAAGTGATCAAGAGTGATGCCATGTTATTTGATTTGTTCCTCTATCATCCAGGTAGCATCAATATTAGGGAGTCCTTTCCACTTGACTAGGTATTGCATATACTTATGTGTCCTTGTTTGCTTCAACACTTTGGACTCAATAATTGTTTCCAACTCCACTAGTTTTCTTTGTGGAAGATTTGTTACATAGTATCCATCTTCATCGTCCTATGGACTTTGCACATTTGTTGCATCTGAAACACATTTGTAAGGGGTGATGTCTACAACATTCAATATAGGATAAATCAATAAGGTAGGGGAAGAGAGATTTCATTAGCATTTTCACCCATCTTATTGAGAATGGTGCATGGCCCAACTTTCTTCATGTGTAGCTTTGAGTATTTTCCCTTATGTAGTCTCTCTTTCCTTAGGTATACCCATACCTTATCTCCAATCTAGAAATGAATCTCTCTCCTCTTCTTATCTTCTTGTGCTTTGTATTTCATGGCGGACTGCTGCAATGTGTCTTTTACTTCTGCCTGAACTGGTGATTAGCTTTGCTAGATATTCACCTTGTGCACTTACTCTAAAATCTTAAGGTAACTCTACTAAGTCTAGAGGACCCTTGAGGTGTAAGCCATAGATAGTTTGGAAAGGTGTTTTTCTTGTGGACCTGTTTAAAGAGTCATTAAAAGCAAATTCTTCTTGGGGAAGTATCATATCCCATCTTTGAGTATACTATTTTTCAAGGCACCTTGGAAGATCCATCTTCATCATCCTATGGACTCTTCACATTTGTTGCATCTGAAACACATTTGTAAGGGGTGATGTCTACAACATTAAATATAGGATAAATCAATAAGGTAGGGGAAGAGAGATTTCATTAGCATTTTCACCCATCTTATTGAGAATGGTGCATGGCCCAACTTTCTTCATGTGTAGCTTTGAGTATTTTCCCTTATGTAGTCTCTCTTTCCTTAGGTATACCCATACCTTATCTCCAATCTGGAAATGAATCTCTCTCCTCTTCTTATCTACTTGTGCTTTGTATTTCATGGCAGACTGCTACAATGTGTCTTTTACTTCTGCCTGAACTGGTGATTAGCTTTGCTAGATATTCACCTTGTGCACTTACTCTGAAATCTTAAGGTAACTCTACTAAGTCTAGAGGACCCTTGAGGTGTAAGCCATAGATAGTTTGGAAAGCTGTTTTGCTTGTGGACCTGTTTAAAGAGTCATAAAAGCAAATTCTTCTTGGGGAAGTATCATATCCCATCTTTGAGTATACTATTTTTCAAGGCACCTTGGAAGATTTCCAAGTGACCTATTGACCACCTCTATTTTCCCATTTGTTTGTGGGTGATAGGTAGAGCTATAGGTTAGATTTGTGCCAATATTTTTGAAAAGAGTCCTCCAAAAATTTCCTTGAAATTTAACATCTTTGTTTGAGGTAATTCATGAATTCTGACTACTTCTTTGAAGAAGAGATGTGCTATGTGTGAGGCATCATTTGTGCTTTTGCAAGGAACAAAATGCACCATTTTTCTAAACCTATCAACAATGAAAAAAATGCTATCATACCCTTGTTTTGTTCTTGGTAGACCCATTACAAAATCTATGGAGATGGACTCCCAAGGTCTAATGGGTAAAGGTAGAGGCTGGTATAAGCCTTGTTTAGTGGATACCCCTTTTGGTTGTTGACAAATGGAACATGATTCAACAAATTTTCTGACATCCTTACCCAATTTTGGCCATAAATAACTTCTCTTAACTAGGTATGTTGTCTTGTCTATTCCAAAATGACCTCCCATGCCACCACAATGCTTTTCTCTGATTATGTTTTTTCTCATGGAACACTTGGGGATGCATAACTGAGCCCCTTTAAACAAAAGATTGTTTTGGATCAAAAATTTACAAAAATCAGTGTGATACCTGCCTATTATATTTGTGCATACCTCAAAGGCTTCTCCAAAATCTGGATCTCTTGCATATAAGTGTTTGAGTGAGTCATTTCCCACACTCTGGAGTTTAACTTCTTCAATCAATCCAACCCTTCTGCTAAGTGCATCATCCACCTTGTTGGCTAGTCCCTTTTGGTTCTTTATATTGAAGGTGTATGCATGTAGTTGTTCCATCCATTTTATATGTCTAACCCCTAGTTTGTCCTTAGTATTGAAGAAACTCAATGCATGGTTGTCAGTGAAAACTATAAACTCCTTTGGAAGTAAATAATCCCTCCATTTTTTAAGTGCTTAGACCATGGATTATAACTCTAAATCATAAGTAGAGTAATTTTTATTTGCATCATTTAATTTTTTAGAAAAGAATGCCACAACCTTACCTTCTTGGCTTAGGACAGCACCTATTGCCAAATTACTTGCATCTATCTCCACAACAAACACTTTGTTGAAATCAGGTAGGGTTAGGATTGGATATTGGGATACCCTATTCTTGAGGTATTGGAAAGCATCACTAGCCTCTTTAGTCCATACAAACTTAATATTTTTATCACCTTTAATGGTGTCCAGCATAGGTGCACATACATGACTGAAATTTTTAATAAATTTTCTATAAAAAGTGGCAAGACCATGAAAGATTCTAACATCACCTTGGTTTTTTGGTGGAGGCCAGTTGACAATTGCTTCAACCTTTTCAGGGTCCATTTTTAGGGTGCCTTATGAGATGAAAAACCCTAGGAACACAAGTTCCTTCTTCATAAACATGAACTTCTCCAAGTTAATCACTAACTTGTGCTAATGAAGTCTCCTCAAAACCTGTTCCACATGTTCTTCTCTGTTATGACTATAAATCGGTATGTCGTCCAGATAGATTACAAAACATTTTCCAATAAAATTAATTAAAATCTCATTCATGAGCCTCATGAATGCACTTGGGGCATTGATTAACCCAAAAGGCATGACAAGCCATTCAAAAAGGCCTTTAGTTGTTTTAAATGTAGTCTTCCATTCATCCCCTGGCTTTATTCTGATTTGGTGATATCATGATTTTAAATCAATTTTTGTGAAGTAACATGCATTTCCTAGTTGATCAAGAAAATCCTCCATTCTTGGAATAAGAAATCTATATCTTATGGTGATCTTGTTTATGGCCCTACTGTCTGTACTTAACCTCCACTTTCCATCTTTCTTGGGTGCTAGGACTGATGGGACATCACATGGGCTAAGGCTCTTTTGAATCAGTTTTTTTTCAAGCAACTCACTGACTTGTCTTGCAATCTTTGCATTTTGAATAGGGGTCATCTTATAAGGTTCTTTATTTGGTAAGGAGGAGCCAGGTATTAGATCTATTTGATGATTGATATCTCTTAAGGGAGGGAGGCTTGTGGGCAGGTTACTAGCAGTGACATCACTATATTTATTTAACATATCTTTAACTTCATCTGGTATGAGATCCTTATCATCAGATCTTATGCTATTATTGGGTTTAGAAATTAGGGAAAAAGCTTTAGTCTTAGGTTATTTTAATACTTGTAGCTTTTCCTTTTCACCCAAGGTGATAAGAGTAGGTTCTTCTCTATTTTAGCATCAGGCAGGGGCTTCATCATAAAAGTTTCCCCATTCTTGGTGATGGAGTAGGTGTTCTTCCTACAATGATGTGTGGCATCCATGTCATATTGCCAAGGTCTACCTATTAAGATGTGGGAAGCATCCATTTCCACTACATTACAAAGTACTTTATCTTTGAAATATGCTATAGAAAATTCTACCCATGCTTGTTTAGTTACTAAATTTTGTTGACCTTTGGTTAGCCAATAGAGATGGTAGGGGAAGGGGTGTGGTTTCTTAGGTAGATTTATTTTTTGAACCATTTCAAAAGACACAAAATATTTAGTTGAACCAGAATCTATTAGTAGATTACGTACCTTTCCATGTCATTTGATTTTTGTCCTCAAGAGGTTCTTCCTTTGAGGTGGTTCTTGGTTTTGTGGTACTTGTAGTAAAACTTGCCTCATCATCAAACATGATCCTTCCTCTAGTTCTAGATCCCTTGGATTGGTGTTGTCCTCTTGCTTATCCTCATGAATGAGTTGTGTCCTCCTTTCCCTTTGATTGTTGTTATTCATTTTCTCAGGGTACCTTCCTGCATGGTGTCCAAGTTGGTTGTAGTAGTAACATTTCAAAGGTCTATTGCCTCTTCCTGCATTTGTTCTCCCTCTATTGAAAGGTCTCCTTCCTTATAAGTTCCCTCTAAAATTGGATTCGTCATTTTCTTTTTCTCCATGGCCTTGGTTAGGTGTCTTGTTGCTGCTACCACTATATTTTCCTCTATTCCAAGAGTTACCTTTGCCTCTAAAATTGTTTCCACCATTCTCTTTCCCTTGCCAAAGTCCTTTTTTCTTTTCCATTTCTCCTCTACCTTGATTTCCATTTGATAACATTTGTTTACTGATGTAGGGAAGTGTAGGATAATTTCTTCTTGAATGGACACTATGAGACCTTTCATGTACCTTGCTAAATTTTCTTCCTCATTATCTATTGCATTAGTCTTCATACATAGTTTTAGGAACTTCTCAGTGTATGAGCCTACATCCATGTCTTTTTTCTTTAGGTTTTTCTTCCTTCTATGGGGTTGTACCCCATAATCTTCAGGTACATATGTCTCCTTTATCAGTGCTATCATATTGTTCCATGAAGTGATCATGTTTCTACCATTCTTTACCCTCTTTGTTTGGATGAAATTACACCAAATTAGGGCTTCTCCCTTCAACTTGTATTTTTCCATCTTTACCCTCTGCTTCTCAGAGATGTCTTCACACTCAAATAAGCTTGTCAAAGCCTCAATCCAATCTAAGGCTAAATCTGCATTCATCTTTCCACTAAAATTTGGTAAGTCCAACTTTTCATCCATGGTTCTCCTCCCCATATACTTTAGGGCATCTATGAGGGGTCTTTGGTCTGCATGGATGTTCTCATTCTGATCAGGAGTATCATCTTCCTCTTCACTCCCTTCTTCCCCATCTGACATGTATTCTTTTCCCCTCTCTAGTTTGTTCTCGAGTTCTTGAAGCCTCCTAGTCAAGGCTGCATTTGCTGCCCTCTGTTCTCTCACCATCCTTGCAAGTTCTATTTTTGTAACCCTTGTAGGGATATCTTCATCCTCAAGAGAATACATAGCTCTAATACCACTTGATGTAGAGTGGGTAGCCAGAAGTCCCAAAAGAGACAAGTAGATGCTTCAAATCTTCAAACTCAAGAAGTACACCACCAAGTCAGGTATTCCCAATAAGAAAAGTGTGTCTACACTTATCACAAGTGTATAAATTACTTGATTCTAGGCTATCACAATGTATTCCCAATAGGGGAACCTATTCACTAGGCTCACACAAGTCTTGAACCCCAACTTCCAATAGTTGGCTATTAGGCACACATTCTAGAATTACTCAAATTCCCCATAAAGTGACTCCATGGACTAGGGGTGACCTAAACTCTAGGATTTGGACTATTTAGGTCCCTAAGAAAAGGATTCAATGATCATATTCAAGTTGTGCAACCCTTTGAACATAGTTGCTTTGAAACCCCAACTTATTGCTTATAGCCTTTTTAGTTAGGAAATTGGACTTAGTTTTAGTTTATCCCACATAACCCTCTTAAAAAAATAGGGATTCAAACACCCTTTATGCCTAAATGGATTAGAATTAAGCACAAAAACATGGAAGTGAAAGGAATACAAGAAAACACTTAGTTTTGATAAGATAATTAGGCCTAATTAGGTCTGCATTTGCACTACAAGTGCTATTTACCTGTAAAAAATATCCAAACCAACAACTGGAACATGTGAGGGCATACATAAGGGTCTTCTACACCGATTTATAGGTCTTCGTGAATCCCCAAAGAAAAGCTATGTCGACTGTCCCAATTCGCTGGTAGATGCCCATATGGATATGTACACCTAGGGCATCATGGAAAATACATCTCCCTACAAGTTATCAAACAAAACCTGCATAATCTCAAATTACATGGACAATTATTTAATTCCACCAAGGGGAATTAGATTCCCATGGTGGAATCGAAAAGAAAACACAATTACAAAGTAAAACCCTAATTTAGGGCCTAGAAACTAGGAAGGATGAGTAAAAATGTGATAAATATCGATGGACAGAAGATTAGACCATGAGACCAAGTGCAAATTAAATCTAATACATAGGGATACCTTCATCTATCAGCCTCTACGTCCAATACTTCCGTACCTATTCGTACAAATTGAATGTTTCTCAAAAATGTTGTAAAATGGTTGTTTTTATTGATTTGAAAGCCAAAACTACATCAAATTATCCTACCACCCGCCTATAAGGTATTTTGTAAGTATTCCCAAAGGTTACATCTCATGTTTGAACTAACTAGCTATTTGGGAATTTACTTACAACTTTTTACCAAAAGTTGCTAAAAGTTGCATTGACAACTTTTGAGCAACTTTGCAAGATTTTGCAACTTTGCACTCTAGATGACCAACTTGGTCCAAAACCAAATGTTATGATCCCTAATGGAAAAAAAAATTTAAAAACATGAAAACATGATAAATTAATATATTTCTAAGGTTTCGGACACTAGTTGACTGACCAAGGGCGTATTAATGTCAATCTTGGGACTAGGTCTTAGAAAGATGTATCCAAATTGAAACCTTTAGACTAACATTTCCTATAGACTATTATGGACTTGAGGGAGTCCAAGAATACCAAAGGAAAACTTAGTTTGTCTAGGGTGCTCCTGCACCAGCTGGTCAGCAAAAGTTTTAGTTTGCTTTCAGTTTTCAGTTTGTAGTTTGTGTTTAGTATGACAAGGTTTAGTTGTTCCCAAAAGTTGAAAGTT
Source organism: Thuja plicata (assembly GCA_018584345.1). NCBI lineage: Eukaryota > Viridiplantae > Streptophyta > Pinopsida > Cupressales > Cupressaceae > Thuja > Thuja plicata. Next base: position 1,426,502 of record MU227039.1, read on the forward strand.
CTATTCCTAATTGATAAGAAAAAGGAAAATGGTATGATTTTGTACAGCAAGCAAACACCCCTGAGAGGTCGCGAGAAAATGTTACCAATTTATTTTTCATACTAAATTGATAGGTTGACACTTCTTTTACATTGAATTAAGGATTGAATAGTTGCTCTTCTAAGTTGCATAATTGATTGAATTCAGAAGATAAAGTACACATGCAGTATGACAATTGTAAACATTAAAAGATTCAATAAAGGTACACCTCTTTAACATTACTATTAAGATAATGAAGTTGGAATACATTTCTTTTTCATTCATGTTAACACTGATATTATACTCTAAGTATTGATCAGATTCAAATTTTCAAATTCATAATTGATCATGATATTGTGCATTCAAACTGAATGTAGTAAACAAGTATTCCTTCAAGGTTACATCTTTCATATTGAGAACTTAGAGAAAATATGTGATTATAAAAGTAATATAGAAGCATAAAAAGTTTAGGGGTCCATGCATTTCCTTTAAGAGGTCTTCTACATGTTGGAGCTAATTAGCTGCATTATCTGAATTGTCATGTCTTTGGCCTTGTCTCTATTTGTTATACATCCTAAGTTTTCTTCTGGTCCTGACCTGCATCATGGAGAGAGAAAAGAGTTAGATCCAAATTGGATCTAAGCAATGCATGGAAACCAAAAAAACATACTATAGTCAAACTTTTAGAACTGTGAGTATACCAATAAACATCAATACAACAGCAAAGTATGCATCTATATCAACTGAATAAAGGTATCAAAGGGACATAGCTTCATGAAACCTTTTACTGTTTATAGTTATCATTCTCCGTTACTTAGGAGTTTTTGTTTGTAAAACCAGTAATTTGGATTAAAGGTATTTAGTTCTTGTAGCTAAGTAACCTTTTCCAGAACATCAAACATATTAAGATAGTAAGCACAACCAGAAAACCAACATTCATGCATAAATGCCATTTCACATGACATTCACACACAAACATTGATTAGTTGATTATGTCCACTAACCTAACCGATTGATTTGATGATATGTGCAAGCAAGATAAGCAAAAGTATATTCAAATATAGAAAGAAACATGATCTATAAATTCACTAATTGCAGACAATAAAGAAAAATGGAGTGAGTGTCACGAGCCTACGCTCGAACCTCATAAGATGCATTACATGCAATACAAGAAAGCTAAAATTTCAAAAGTTTAGAAAGGAATAGCATGCAGAAGGAAAAAAGATATAGCTCATGATAGTTCCTACAAGGTAAATACATGTTGTTACAAGTTTTAATGCTATTTGAGACAAAATGCAGAATACAGTGATGCTGCTAAAAGGTGCATGTGAAGACAATATGCTCTAAAAATGGATATTCCAAATGATCAAGAGAAAAGAATGAAGTTGAAAATAAAACAAAAAAGAGGTAACACTATACTCTATCATTGTACACGTGAGGATTGAATAAAATTCTTTTTAAAATGGATGGGATGTGCATATACATTTTATCAAATACCAGTGTATTAGGATGAGAAACAAAAAAACATTATATTTACAAGAAAACAACACTAATGCGGTTGCAAAGAGATATGCAGATACAAAAGGGTCAATTGAATTGGATCCAATTGAGGAAATGCATACTTATAGTTAACACTATTACCATCAGTCTATAGTGCATCCAAATGTTGTTGTTCTTGTTTACATAACAGTGTTCTATGCAAAGATGAAAAGAAAATAATAGTATCATTTTTGTTATTACTAACTTCATATGCAATGAAAGTATCAATTCTAAATATTATTGACATTCAACAGGAAGAATCAAGTAAATTTATATTATTGTCATGTTGTTCTAAAGACTAGCATATTTGAATGAGAGAGAAACAGTAAATGACAATGATATTCTTCATGTTTAAAAGACAAATGTTGGACTCCAAGTGCATATCCAAGTAAACATAGGCATTATTTGATGTTGCTATTCTACATGATTAGATGAAAAATACAAAGATTATGCATATATAATAAGTCAGATATAATAGTATTTTGGCATCAAAAGAGTATGCATATGTGATAAATTAAACAACAGTCCTATTTTTGTATCTTCACATGACAATGAATACATATTCATCAATAGAAAATGTTATTATTAACGGTGTCATTCAGGTTTGAATAAAAGTATGAAATTCTAAAAAACAATATGCATGTACATGAGAAGCTTTGCAATGAGAAAATAAAATCTACATGTTTAAAGGTCAAGCTTAGTTTCACATTATTACTCATGAGAGTCAGGAGCCCGAGCTCAAACCTCATGGGTAATTTATTCATAAGAGATGCATACAAACATACAGTGTGCTCCCAGCTCAATAGAGAAAGATGTGCTTCTAATTAAAAAATGTTTGTGTTTAAGCATTAATGCAAATGTGCATGCAGATAGCAAGGTTGCTGTAAAAATAGAGATGCAAATATTACACGATGCTTCCAGTTTGACAAAGACACTACGGTTTCCACATATTGCAATGACCTTTAGACAAGGTGGAAAGTTCATTTAAAGTCACAGTTTTAACATTCATTAGTGGAGTGACAAGGAGTCCAAGTTCATATCTTGGTTTCAACAATAAACAATACTTGCAATGGTCTCATCATCAAATAAAAAATTCATCAACATTCACGTGTGCAGCTTTCTAGTTCAACAAAGCTTTAAGTTAAGAAAAGTAAACATACAATTGATATATTAAACTTAGTTTTCAAAGCATTAACATGGAGACAGTAATAAATGATAAAATTTTAGCAAGAATACATGGAGAAATCATTTACAGCATGCATGGTAGAGTCAATAGAAGATAAAGACAAAACCCAGAAATTATTTGCTACTAAAAACGGATACCCAAATCGACAAAACCCGAAAATCATTACAGAAAGCATGGTGAAAGTAATAAACAACAGCTGGAGAAAACTCAAGTATTCAGAAACTATGTAGAACAATCAAAATGTTTAAACAACATGTTTAAACAAAGGATAATTAACTTATCTACAAGTTGCAAGCCGAGATGGGTTGTAGCCGAGTTCAACTGAAAGTGCGCATGCACAAAATGCCATATATGATGCCATGCAAGATCAAGAGGAGAGCCCATGTTGAGGAGAGCTCAAGCTCTTAGTTCTTCATAGTTAGTTTGAGTTCAACTATGTTGGAGTCTAAGTTCTATTTTTACACTGCAACCCACATGCAACAAACCTGAGCTCCATACAAAGACTCCAAGTTACAAATAGTACCCGTGGTGGAGAAAGGTCGAGCTCTCTTACTCTTGACTATCAAGTAACTCCAGTGTTATGCAGTGTTTGAGTTCTCAGTAAAACCATTACCCATTATATGCAAAGCCTGAGTTCAACAATGAATTCACATTCATAGCCTGCATATGCCAAAGAAGAAGGTAAAATTCTAGTGTGATTGCAAACGATGACAAGTCCCAGATAGAAATAATGAAATCCAAATTAGAAATGAAGAACAAAGACACCAAGAAATAATGCCATAATCACAAGCATGGCAGTGCCAAAAATAGAAAAACCCTAACTTCTCTCCCAATATAGAATGAAAAATGAAATGGCTAAAAATGCCTATGCCAAGTTTGATGGAATTTGAAGTCCATTGAGTACAGAAGGAGTTAATGCCTTGCTAAATTGTAGTACACGACAACCTCTCCAAGTGCCACAACAACTCAGGCAATACCACTAATGCATATTTTTTGCATCAAATTGGGTCATGTTGACCTTAGTCAAAATGTTGGAGTTAAGGCATAGTTAGGGTATATGGGATAGGATTTAGGGTTTTTCATATATCATGGGGTTTGAGGTTCAATTATGTATAGGTAATATGGGGTTATATTTTGATGTAATTTATATGTGTTGGCAATATATTTTGTAAATATGTATATTTTAACAGATACCAACACTAGGGGCTATAGTTAGGGCATGATTTATACCTTGGAGTTAGGGTTTTCTAGATTGATTTTAGGAGTTTTTATAGGGATCTAGATTTTCAAAAATTAGCCTTGAGGGCTATATATCTGAGCTTCTTATTCATTTGAGGGGTTCATAATTTAGGAGGAAGATTGCATTAGTGAACACTTGGTTCCTTTGCATTTTTTTCTTGTATTTTGTAGTCATCAGTTCATGTTTGATACATATTATGTTCAAGTGAATACATATATTCCGTGGCATTTTTGTACTTTCTCATGTAACTATCTAACAAATTTTGAGGAGAATAAAGCTTGCCCTATTTTTCATACATCTTTCTGAGTTTTTCTATCAGTCCTTTCAATTTTCTACATTGAAGTGTAAAGTATTTTACATTATAGTTTAGTGAATTGTTCCAAATTCCTATTATAGGTTGTGGAGTGTAGACCTTTTGCATAATCTACATGTTTGTTGGTGGAATTGCCATTGGTTAGTGGTACAGACCCTAGTAGTGGAGTTTAAGTCAGCCTATGCATTGAATAGTGAATGTTATTGCATAAATCATTAGTGTATGTCCTGTGGATGTTAGTTTGAAATTACAAGAATTCTAAATCCATTTGGTTTATCACCCTCTTAGTAAGTTTATTCAGTTTTAGTTATTCTTTCTCCCTTTTCCCAAATCAAAAAAGCATCCATAGGTGATATTTTGAATCCAATAGGAACCGGCCTAGAATCCGGAGATTCGTTCTCTCTCACATCAATGAACGTTTCCATGTTTCAATAGGATATCTAGATTTTACATCCAAGATATAGGCGCAATCCTGATTGACAACACTTATCTTTAGAAGTTTGGCTTATTAATCTCTTTATTTTAATTTAGTTTATTTATAATATGATAATGTTTAATTCATATTTTAACACAAGAATCAAGGTAGTAATTGAACTAAAGAGTACATGCTCTCTAACTTTATAAACATCCAACATTATAATGTGATGTGATTTGGAGTATAATGGGATATTACATACTCATTGTCATTTATTTTTATAAATAATATAATTAAGCTAATTTATTTATCATATTTAGATCAAGATTTATGTTAAAATAAGAAAACAAATTAATTATGGTTGTTAAGTTTGGTTAAATTATTGATAGGTCTAACCTTAATCTTGACATATTTTCCCTATCAATTTAATCCTTTTTATTATTCAATTTCACTAAATAATAAGGCTAAATAAAGATTAATGGATCAACTACATTGTTCAAATTAGTAAGTCTAAAAACTAAGAGTTCTACTATAAACCATGTATACATGACAAGAGTTGGATTCAATGAAGCTGAAATTTCAAAGACTCGGGAAGAAAAATCAGAAGTAAATACTGATGGAGAAAGACCTACTCTTGAAAAACTTAAAGATCATATCAGGTAAAGCTAGACATATGAAAAGAGACTAGAGAGGTAAAGCTCCTTACAAACCCTTTTTAGGATATTGTTTTAATTGTAATGCATTTGGACACAAGAAGGTAGAATGCTAGAAACTTGATCAATCAAGAATAGCAGCTAAGATTACAATAGGGAAAGAATAGCAGCTAAGATCACATGTTGCAAGTGCAATAACTTTGGGCACATTGCCAAGTATTATAAGTTGCAGGTTAATCAGAATAAACCACCTCCTACATGCTACAAATATCGTAATCTAGGATACATAGCAATTTTTTGCAGATATAATAGACCTGAGAATAGAAGTGGTCCTCCACCTATAGATACAAAGAAGAGTACTAGTGATGTTAAGAGTATTGCAAAAGAATTTAACAGTCACTTCAGAAAAGAAGAAGATGTAAACAGTTGTAAAGTATGGAAAGTGAGGGAATCCAATGAGGAAATAGTTCAGGGAGAGTGAATAGATGCTACCGAGTCTTAGCCTAATGCAAATATTACCACATCAACCTAGATGGCCCAACGTGGCCTTAACGGGAGCATTGGAAGGAAACATAAAAAATCTATCTAGCCCCTAATTTTGAGGAGTAAGATCTTGCGATCTTAGAGAGAGTATGTGGAGATATTATGGAACATATATCTATGATCGCATGGTTTTACAAATCTATACCCAATGATCACGAGATTGTTAATCGACTGGATTATGTGTAGAGATGAGTTTATTGGGAACTATGTCACTTCTTTACACAATGAAGTATAAGGTCAATCGAAATAACTTTTCTAAACATCATTCGAAGAAAAGATCCTAAGGAGAATAGGGATTTGGGCTGAGAGAAGAAAAGAAGAAAGATTGTTGAGCATTTGATCAAAGAAGAAATTCACGGAATCGACAGATAAAAGGTTTTTAGATCATTTATGAAGCTTTGGCTATGGATACTCCATTGATTTTCAATATCGCCAAAAGGCCTAGGTATAAATTCAATAAACACATGTTAAAATCAACTGAATATGATCCCCAAGGTGAGTTTTCACAATCACCCTATGTCATTCTACATGTTGAAGACATTAGGGCTTACATTCACTGTAAGTATGAGTCTCTGGGATACTTTGAGATCTATAAAGAGATGAAGGCCATGATTGGAGCAGATGGTAAGATGAAAACCGAGTTCATAGATCTTGAGAACCTTAGTATAATGCGAATAACTGAACTCTACAAAATCGACGAAGAGGAATGGATTAAGATAATTCTGAGTAGAGTTCACTACCAGTTAATTTGGCTTGGAGATAAGCCAGTGAAGATTTGCAGTGACTTAATTCATGCTATAACAGGTTTGGATAAGTCTGGTGTTATCCCTATCATAGATAATAACACAAATAAATGGGTGGAAACCCTAACTCATTCGTGATGGGATAAGAGAGTGATGACAGTTAATGACATATTTCAGCAAGATGTTAGATTGGTTTCAATGATTCTAGGTTATACACTACATTACAAAAACTAACCTAACTTAGTATAAGCAGGAGTGATCATGATGACATATAGAATGGTGAATTTAAAATTTTAAGTATAACCTTTGTAAATTACTTGCACAACTATTTTTGGAGAATGTGAAGAAAATCAAGAAGGATAAGTCAAAGGCATTCAGGTTTGGGTCTCTACCGATGCACATGTATATTCATATTGTTCATAGTTTTTTTGGTATGCACCCTAGAGCTTGGGATGACAACAAACCCATTGGAATTTAGATCACATAGAGCTATAGAAGAAAAAATATTACATGGGTTGATGGTGAATTATTTGGGATGATTGAAATCTTACAGAGACAGATAAAGGAAAGAATGAGGATCCCTGAGGCATTGGAAGAAAAATACAAGGATATAATTGGTTTCATGGTTGAAACTAATTGTGTTTTCTTTGAGGTAGTGCAACCTACGTAGAAGTAGTGTTATCCTCTGAGATATGAAGTTAGTTTAGAGGTCTTGACCATGCAAGTTGAATATATTCTATCCTCAGAAATTGATCCATCTAAAGAAAGATGGAGTACCTAGGAAGAGAAAATTGTGAAGATAAGGGAAGAGCAGTCTCAAGCTGTAAGAAAGATAAAAGTAGAAAATATGGTAGATGATCTAGCAGCCAACGCTAATATAGAAAAGGAGGAGATGAAAGAGGTAAGAAAGAAGATGACATAAAGTGCTTCTAAATTGGTGAGCACTGCTCCTGCAGTCCTTCTACCTCCATAAGTTGAGAAGGTTATCAATACACCTTCTAATGTGATTAATATACTTGAGACTACACCTACACCACCTAAGAGATCATCTCAGGAAGTGAAACTCTCAGAATTTCCTAGAAGGAACACAAGATCCACCAAATAGGACTCCCTGCCTAAGAGACAGAGGAAAGAAGTTAAAAAGAAGAAGCAAGAAGAAAAAACATTGAAGATAAGAAGGGAGAAGAGAAGAAAGTTGAAGAGAAGAGCAATGATGTGAAACAAATCTGGAAGCTTGACCTGAAAACACTAGAGAGAGAATAATTGAGCAAGGAAATCTTATCTCATTGATCAGATACTATGAGAGGTATGAGGCATCTGATAAAATTTTGATTGAAGACATGGTAATAAACCATTTAATTTCTTTTAATAATAATTTGTTAGAAATAGAAGATAGTATACCAGAAGAACTTAACGATAAATTAGAAATAAGGAAATAGTTAGCACAGATAGAAGATGAAGAAATCAGAGTACAAGTAGTTGAAGATATGTTACCTGTTGTTTCAGTCAAAGAAATGGAAAATATACTAAATGCCTTGAAACCTTTGTTGCAAACCAAGTTAATATTGGTGAAGATAATGGGGAGAAAGTATGAAGAATTTATTGAGGAAACACAAAAGGCAGTTGACAAGGTTTTGATAGGAATGAAACTTGACCTCCCAAGGCTACTAAGCCTAAAATTCTAAAAGGTGAGTCACCAAGAATAGCTGATTTAAACCTTGATACATCAAAGGATGAAGACAATAGTCATTTTATCGTTACTGTGAAGCAACCATATTTATTTGTTTCTGGTGTGCTTGTGTTTTTGGACACTTTGGAGGATGTTAGTGATCCATTTGAGAAGAGTACTAACATTGATGGGGGAAGCATTGATCTAACAGTGATAGAGAAAGAAGAGAAGAAAGTGAGAGAAGCTGAAATAGCGAAGGAAGCAGTAGATAAAGTTGAAGTGAAATAAGAAACTCATGCATCTGTTTCTTCATATTTATTGTTGGCAAGTAGAGATAGAACTCTGAACATTGATTTTGAGAGTATGGATGAGGATAAGTTGATGAATCTATCCTTTATCGTATTTTCAAAAGAAAATAATAGATCTTAGCAGAAAGGTGAGATGAAATCAAGGGTAATGGAAAGAGAGGTTGATACTTTCAAAAAACTCCTACCTATACCTCTTGCTTTCCAAAGGACAATGCAGATAATTTGAACAAGGTATTGGATGACTTTGGCAGTCATTATATGTCCTTAGAGAAGATCATTGAAGAAAACACAGATAAGAAGTACCTTGTGAAGAAGTTGTAGGAAGTATGCAAGTCTATTTCTTGGGACTTAGGCATACTGAGAAAAACCATATCTAAAGAAAAGATTTGTGTGTTGCATGGAAAAAATTTATACACTTACTGTACAAATCCTATCAGACACATTAAGAACATTGAGGATATAATAGGAAATGACAGACAAAATCTGGACAAGTTTATTAATAGTTGTGAGACCTCCTCATATACCATATTGGAGTTAGACAGAGAAGTGTCTAGGATATTGGATAAATTGAGTATTTTAGATATAGAGAAAGGGAGAGTTGTGGGAAGGTTTGGTATGATGAAGACTTTAATTACTCCTAAGTTATCAATTCTTTAGATCCAACTTTAAGACATGGAGAAAACAGAGTGGGCCCTCACTGGATTCATGCCTACCAAGCTAATGGCAAAAGAGACATCCTCGTTCGTGCTAAATGGACTAATTCATGCGAGTTAGATATTGGTAAAGACCTGGTTAGAGGAAGTGAAGATCTTGGAAATCTCATTCCAGGATGTGCTAAAGATGGTATAAAATTTTTGGTAAGCAATTTTGTTATGTACTCTACATTTTTGTATACCTTTTCCATTGATGTCAAAGGGGGAGAAGAGAAGATATTAAAAATGTATAGATAAGAGATAGAGTAATATGTAAAGGAGTTATAGAAGTACAATGTATATTATTTTTTGTATTGACACTTAATCATTTATTGCTAAGTGTTTTCATCAATGCCAAAGGGAGAGATTGTTGGCAAGTGGTTCATTCATAAATGTTATGGAGCACTTTAGGGTTGTCATTTATGGCAACACATCTAGTATGGATGGTCGCTTGGTATCAAACAAATTTTTGGAGTTATAACTTGCAAAATGACTAAGTCCAGAAAGATGAATTACAGAGTATAGCAGTAGAGTTTTGGTCAATGAACATAGTATATGACGAATAAAGACATGTGAGCTCAGGAGAAGCTATTTTGGGATATATATGACCTTTAGTTAAGGTTACTTATGTTTTGGTGTTGATCGTAGTAAGTTATAGTATATTGAAGACATGCGAAGACAAAGTAACAGTGATACATGACATATGAAAGGTTGCGATGATTAAGGGAGTATAATCTGGAGTCCAAATGTGCTATGCCGGATTCAAATTGAGGATTACCTATTTTTTGTTATTTTATGATCGTCGACTTGGTATTTACCTTTTGTATAAGTGTTAACTATATTTTGTGATGCATTGGAAGGCAACTGGACATATAATGGTGTATATATAGGAAGAGCTTTTATGAAGTGATGTATGGATAGTATGGATGTGATGGAGTGAATGAATGCATTGTGATATCAATATCAGACAGATGGTGATGCAAGCTACAACTGAAACTACCTAAGCATAGAAGATGCTTGTATTGTTCAGTATTGAGAAATCATTCTAACAGAATCATATTTATGATTGTATGAGCAGTGAGCTCAATATACCTTTAACAAGATTTTTATATTCCTCTAACAAGGAAATGTGCTAATGTAAGAATCAACTCCTAACAGGGCTAGGTCTCCTAATAGGGACATAATACTTTTAGTGCATATTTGTGGGTACCATCCCCACTGGGGTTTTCTCTTGGCCAGGGTTTCCTCGACAACAAATTCATGTTGTTATGAGTTGTGTGTTTTATGTTTATGTTCTTTTCATTTTAGCAATTATCTGGTTAAGTTGGAATTTACTAAGTTTAAGTTTAAAGTGTTGTAATACTGATTCACTCTCCCTCTTTGTATTACTTAATCCTAACATGGAAAACATTCAACATTGAATAATGCCTTTGAATACTTCTTTTTTTAACTTGTATTTTTTACATTTTCCCTTTAAACATCAATATTTCAGAATACATGACTTAGTGTCAATAAAAAATATAATAATTTGGTTTACAAAATATTGACTTATCTTGTTATAAAGTACTAGCATCACTAATTCATTAATTTGACTATTTCTTTTGAGTTTGTGAGAATAGAAATTGTTATGTAGATACCTACAAAAACCTATGTGAGATTTAATAATCTATTTTAGCTTAAGTTTTTGTGGTCCTTGTGCAATCTTAAAAATTGTACATCATTTAATTTTCAAACTACATATTGTACCTATTATAGTGCCCATTAACATCTTTCAATGTTCAAACTATATATTATACATATTATAGTGCCCACTAACATGGTTTGGTTTTAGGAAATGCTTAGTCTATAGTATAAAATTTTTCTCGACAAGGAATTGCTAAGATTCAAAATAGTTAAATGTTAAGTTTATTTTTATGACCCTTTTTTCATTATATTCATATTTGATAATAGAGACACAACATTGTTGTTAATCTAGAATGGTGTCCCTAGCTAGAAAAAGACTTTAAAATATTTTACCTTCCTTCTTGATGCTCAAAAAATTATATTGATGATTTCTTATAAATAAAAGGGCTTTATTAGGACCATTTGAGAGGAACTAACAACTCTCACAATAATTTTGGCTCCTCTCTCTCTCTCCACTCTCCAATAATTCTCCCCTCTACTACTTCTCCATCCCCATTATTTCTCAACAAGATTATCACATAATTTTGTGCAACAATATTGAGTTGATTTCTGGTTTTACTACAACCTTGAAATCACTATTTTTCCTTCACAATCTTGATGATATTATATAACATTACATTTTGAGATCTATAATATAAATTTTGATATATTAATAGTCTCATTTTTCATTTTATTATCCATTCAATCACCATAATAATGTATGAAACTTTTGTAAAGAAGAAAGCTAACGGAAATGTTCTCCATCCCCTTCATCTTAAGGTAGAGGATACATCTATTCATGTTAAAACCATTGTATTTCTAGAAATTATCTTGATGAAGAAATTTACCTAAGTCTATTATCTAGGATGTAAAAGAATTAATCTTCAGCTAGAATTTAGAACACCAAACTTTGTTTCAAAGCTTAGAGATCTTGGCTTCAAGGTTTTCCTCCAAAAGAGTTATACAACCTATTTGTATCAAATAAACTCCAAATCTTTTCAATCCCCACCGAAGGATTAGCAAGAAATATTGTTTACAAAATTGTATGAACAAAAAGTTTATATTGTCTCCAACACTTTGATATGAACTCTACATTGTGTTGCATGCTTACATTAATTAATTTTAAGAGATATAATGTGAACATATTTGCTAGTTGAATAATACAAGGTAAAAAAAATTCACATAAATATACGCATCCAAATCATACTCAATTAATAATACTTGAAAACAAAACAATATAATGAATTCTAATCTTACCTCAATCACACATAAACACTTTATAACTTTAATCACCTTTTTCCATTCCATAGAAACAAAAAAAATACCTTTATATCTCCATGACATATTTGATATACTAATTTATGACACTAGTTTACATCTCTTTTTAAAGACACCTCTCTTCAATTTTATTTCTTCACACTTATCTTATTTACAAATTTTTAAAACTCCTCATTAAAATAAAAACTTGAAGCAAATAAGTCGTTTTCATTAAAAATAAATAAAGAAAAAGTTTAATTTTCATTAAAAGACTATGAAGCAAGTGCTATATAATGATACACGATTGTATTGACAACAAAGAATCCATATGAAGTAACTCTTGTATCTTTATCTTTTACTCTTTTAGTGAACGTCATAGACAGCAAATTGACCGCAAGCTCATCAAGGTGATAAGAATGTTAAAGCACAAGAATGATTACTATATCAAATCTAGGCATAAAATGATGCTTTTTTTAAAAAAAATTATTTATTTTCAACATAGAACAGTATAAAGTTGCTTGGGAAAAGGGCTAATAAAAGACAAGTGATGGAGTTGGCATCAATGACTCGCAACATTCCATGTCACAAGATGATTGGAAAATTTTCAACAATAGTTAGTGGGCTTAAGTCATTGATGGTAAAATCATCTATATTGTTAATGAAAATTTGTTGGTTTAATGGTTTTTACTTTTTTTTTGAAAGGATTAACATTGATTTTATATTAAATCTTACCTTACAATTATATGTCTATTGATTCAACATCTCAAAAATCTAGGGTCCATCTTATTATTGTATAATTATATATTTTATAATTGTTAGATATCAACAAAGTATTCATCTAATCTCTAATTTCAAGGGATTGGTATTTTTATTAACATTGTACAAATAAAGATTTATGGATTTTCAAAGACCATCATCGAAGAAATGAATTTTACCCTTGCATTCTTTAAATAAGTTGGTATTTGAGAAAGACAATTCAACTTACCTAACTATAATATTTGTAAGTGACAAAACTAAATGCATACAAAAAATAAAAATAAGATTGTTCACTATCATTCTACATGTCTTAACAACTCTTTGATCTTGAACAAACTAAATAATCAATTTATTCAACTGTCAACACTTTGTATCACCTCCCTCAAAAAAATTGCTAGCTCTAATACCATTGTTATCTTGGCTATGAGAGCATCTTTGAAATCCTACATGTGTTCCTCATTGGTTCTTGTCCCATCCAATTTAAATTTGGGAAGAATTCTCAACATTGTATACTAAACCATGAGGTAGACCTTAAATATAAATTAGAGTGTGCTACTTGTAATAGAAACAATCACTATAGAAGGAACCATTTGAGACATTGGATTCGTAAATGGAATTGAAACTAGGGGACCTCATTTGGGTGCTTACCTAAAAAAATTTATAAGACTTAGGTTTAGCCTTATTAGATAATGGCTTCCTAATTGTGTGTTAGGATTGAGGAACATTGAGAGGGGAGGGGGGTGAATAAATGTTCTACCTAATATTAACTTTTTAACTTTATTGCACAACCATAAACTAAAAGCAATAAACAATTGAAAAATAAGAAAAGAATCCAAAATATCATAACACCATGATTGTTTGCATGGAAACCAGGTTAAGGGAAAAACCACAGTGAGGATGGAACCCACAAGTACTACTTCTACAAAAATAAGTTATACCCTGTTAGGGGTTTAAGTACATATGGGAAATGTACATGCATTCAAGCTTATAGCCTAGAGCTCACAACTTAATTACAAAATAAGTATACAACCTTGAGAGGTTCCTGATTACCATACAAAAGGATTCATCCACAAAAGTTGAACTCAGAAACAACATCACAATGCCAATATAGTTCCAATGAAGTGCATAATAAAAATGATTATCTGACTGTCGATCCTATGATCCTTGATTCATAAATCATATATATGATGAGCTTATCGCAAGACATGTTGTCAATTAGTGCCAAAACACTTAGTCATCACAGAGTTGACTGAGCCAGCAGTGCAACCCGAGCAGTGATAGTGTAACCCGAGTAGTGGCAGTGTTAACCGAGCAAACAGTGGTAATCAGTATTACCCAAGTGATCAAATATGACCTGAGTACATAGATTATCCCAAGTGCCAGAGTTTACTATGTTTCCCGAGTGACTGCATAATGCCCGAGTACCAGTATATTGCCCGAGTGGATCACTCGACCTGAGTATAAGTTTTGGGTTGACTTAGCTTATATTGTTTGATATTAATTTATCTTATGGAAGCCGAATTACAGAAGTATTTGATTTGGATAAGGTATAAATATAAGTTATTTTGTTTATCGAAATACACATATAGAAGTGTGTATGTGAATATGAAGTGGCAGATTGTTTAAGAGGCTACAACAGTATAAGGAACAACAAACACTCATCCATCACAGTCAGGTGATTAGTTTTTATATCATTGGATCTTATTCAGCAAATCAGATTTGCATAGAAGATCATCTACTAGTTCATCCTAATATGTGCATCAGCAAAATCCTCTAATAAGGTGGACTTAAGAGTCCTTTGTTGGAATTATTGGAATGATGTACTAAGAGGGGAGGGGTGAATCAGTACCTCTAAAACTTTTTATGTGATTGACCCATTAACCTTTGAGTCATCAGATTTGTATATTCCTATATATCTGTTCATCTTACTATATGTATGTGAAATCATAATATAAGTTCTTTACATGTGTAAATATTCAAGAAACATTCATGAAAACAAATAACACATAACACATGATATGATATCGTAGAAAAATCTTGTTAGGAAGTAAAAACTGTGATGAGGATGTCCACGCACAAAACTTCACTATCTACAGATAAGAAGGGAGTCAGTAAAGGCTCACAATTGATCACTTCTGATGATCTACCCTATTAAGACTATTAGAGTGGAGACCTGTTAGGATCTACTTTGTTTGAAGCTTTAGCAACACCGTTAGGTGTGCACTCTGTTAAGAGATTTATCAAAGAATGGTTAAGTCCACCTTCTACAAAAGGAATTTTGTTGTGATGCACTTGTTATAATGCAACTACAATATAAATGTTAATCTGATAGTGAATGCAATCTCTAATTGCTGATAACAGATCCTGTAAAGCTTACAATGTAAATGTAATCACCTTGAGTGATTGAGTGATACCTTGTCTCTGCTCGTTGGTAGCCTTTCTGTGTTCTTGATAACTGATTTGATATGTTTCTGTACTTAGCATGAATTCTCTTCTTATGCTTAGATGCTCTCCATGGCTACTATCATTTGTCAAATGATTTACAAGTCACATTACATTACAAATGATTGAACATTTATTTATACTAGTTTCTAGCTCTATTCTTCATTCACACTTTTACAAATTAACTCTAGATCCAAGGTTTACAACTTGACCTTGATGTTTAGTTAGATATGTTTTAGATCCGTTAGGATGCTTTAAAACATTCACAATTTGCTTGCTTTACCCTCAAGTAAAGATTTAAAACAAATAAAAACTCTATAAATGGAATTACAATGTTTTATCTGACGTGTAAAGTCAGATCAACTTTTTGCAAGTTCTATAACTGACTATCGATTCTGATGGTTGGGCTTCTCTATCAGTTCTATCGGTTTTGTGCTCCGTCGGTGTCCCTTAATTGAACTGTTCGTCGGGTATGCTTTTTCTGCTCCGTCGGCGATGTTCTCAAAACTGTATCGTCGGTAATGCTTGTCATTGGTTTGACTCTTGTCAATGTTCGTCGAGCAAGTCTATACTTATCATTTTTTCAATTGGCATTTTCATCTCATCAGGTATCCTTGTTGTCCACCGATTATGCTTATACCGATGAACTTTATCATGTTTTTCTCTTTAAGTATACTAATGGAAAAACCTAATGTCATCAATCTCCCCCTTTGACATTAGTATCAAAAACTGATATGTGCAACATACTTGATGTATTAGTATGTACACCTGTGTATACTTCTTCCTTAGTCATGAAATGACTCCCCCTATGCATATGACGGTAAGTGTAAGTTTATGTACATAACTATCTTTGTTGTACGTACATTATACATATCCTCATATAGTATTTTGTACATATGTATACATTCCTCCTTTTTTCTGCTAAAGTATATTTGTACATATGTATACATTCCTCCTTTTTTGATAATGAGGACAAAGGTACTTACAACTTTTCAAAAATGTGAGAGTGTGAGGCTTTGGTTTACTCCATCATTTTCTCCCATTTCTCCTTTAAATTCTCAAGAGCCATATGCTCAAGTGATATCCTCACATGCATGTCATATATGTTGTCTACCACGGATATTTTTGGGGTTGTGATTAGATTTCATGCATCTGTTATATGTTGTTGCAAAGTGGTGAGGTTTGGCAAAATATGAGCTTGTAGCTCTATAACCTCATTTTTGAATTGTGTCTCTGCATCCCATATTTCTTGTTTCAATCTGTTTACCTCTGTGATCTTTTCATGATGCAGCTTTATAGTGTTTGCATCAGAGGTTAACCTTAGTGCACTAGCTGTTAGATCTGAATCTAGTTGTGACAGCTTATCACTATTTTATTTTGCAAAATTTTATAATGTGCACAATTTCTGATCTAAGGTAATAGCTTCAGCAATCATAGGTTCTAATTTACTTTCTAGTTCAAATAGCTTTAGCTTGTTCTCTGCCACTTCTTGGCTTATTTTCTCAACTAGTTTGTGTTGATACTTCATCTATGCTTATTCTTCCATCGCCTTCTCTGCATCAACATTTTGATTTGCGATGGTGTCGGTAAGAAATGTTGTTTGTTCCATGACTAATATATTATCTTCAATTTTTATATCTGGAACAAGTTGATGTAGAATGTCCCTTGCTTTATCAAGTGCTTGGGCTTCCCTTTGCGCCTTTTTCCTTTTCTCTTGAATTGCTTTTCTCTGACACATTACTCCAAACTTTTGAAGTGCTTTAGTATCTAAAGTTGATACAACCCACTTGGGCATCTCAATTACCTCATCAAGTGTGACCGCCAAGATATCTTTCTTTATTTCTTTCTTCTTCTTCTTTGGTTGTTTGGCAGATTGGTGCACTACCATTTGTAGACCTTGAGATTGGATGGATTGTGTGGGTGAGGGTTGAGAAGATGAGGCATCTTGTTGCTTCTATTCTAATTCCACCGGTTGGTTTTTTGAATATGTCTCCTCATTGGCTTTGGGTGTATCGACAGATTTATCTTCCTTTTCTTTCATGCTTTCATCCTACTTGACTTCTTCACTCTTTTCTTTTTCTTCATCTTTTCTCAATGTTTCATCTATTTTATTATCTACTTCTTTGTTATTTTCATTAGACACCTCTTTCTAAGTGTCAGTTGCATTTTTCATCTCTGTATCTGTCTCTTTTGGAGTATCAGATGCATTTTTATTTTGTTCATTATCCGTGTCCTTGGGTATATCATCATATTTCTTAGATGATTTCTCCTGACTTGATTCAATATCAATTTCTTGTATCAAAATGTTCATGTTGATCAGTGTATTGACTTTTGTAGTGTCAATAGTTGTATCCTATCTGTCGGTATTGCCCTGTGCAACATTGATATCTTCATCTTTTTGCACTTCTTCTGCAGGTTCTTTTCCTGTAGTGTCATTGATAATGTTATCCAACCATGATTCATCATTGATATCATCAGTTATGTTACCTTTTATTATCAAATCTTGTTTGGTAACCTCTTCCTCATTACTCAATTCAATATGGTTTGGACTTGGTGGATTTTGGCTTTCCTCATTCTATGTGTTGTCAAGAGTAGTGTCAGGCCATACTTCATCTATAACTTTAGTATTCTTGGGGCCTGCTAGATCACTCTCTTCCTTGTCCAATTCTACAGATGAGTCATCTTGAATATCCTTGATGATGATGTTTTCCTTCTCTGGGCTAGCTTCCTTAATGGGCTTTTTGAGTATCTTGCACCATTTCTTAATGTTGTCTTGATAAAGATCAATTAGCTTCCCTTTGAGAAATTCATATGCTCTCATTTTTGGTGTGAACTGCTTTTCATATTTCTTCATCATCTCACTTATTTCTTCCTTCTTTGAATTTGAAGGCATAAGAGTAACAAGTACTCTTTCTCTTATTTATTTTTCTTGATGCAGAGAAAATGTCCATCTAGTAGACAATCTCGCTGATAGTTCCTTAGGAATGTCATATTCTGAGAATTGCAGTGGAACATAATGATGTTTGCACATTTTGACTATAATAGCGTCTTATATCTTATTTTGATCCTCTGAACCAAAATTTAACCATTTCCTAATGTTAGGATCAGAAATAGATTGTGACTCTGAAATATTCTTACATATTTTATCAATTGTTGTAGGGACCAAAGGTTCTTTTTCCATTTGTATTTCTACATTAGCTTCATCCATAGCTAAGTCTTCTAGATCCTCTTGTGTCCTGACCCATTTCCTCCTTTTGGTCTATATTTCCTTAGGTGAGATCAATTTTCTCTTGTAGGTTCTCACTTTACCTTTCTTAAGTGGTGAAGGAGTTGATTCTTTTGCAGTTTTGCTTCTTGTTCTGGAAGCAGCTATTGTTCTTTCTTTCTTAGGTGGAGGAGGAGGTGGAGAATCTGACTGTGTACCCTCTGAGTCATTCTTTTCCATCTCTTCACCGATAGGTGACTATCCTTTGGTTTGTTCCTCCTTTCCTTTTGTTTCCTCTTCACCTTCTTCAATGACTGCAAATTGCTTGGTTAACTTTTTAACCATTTTGTTCTTCTTGTTCATGATTTTCTTGATAGTAAGATTTGTCTTGATCTTTGGTTTGGCTTCTTCATAGGTGCCAAATCTTGGTTTCTTGTTGTCAACTGGTTCATTCAATAGTGCCTTGATGCACTCAATAGCCTATCCTATTTTGATTTCATATTCCAAATGTGATAGCCAGGATTTCCTAGGTATTACTGGTTTGATATGGGTAAAATCAGTATCTACCATAAAACATATATCCTCTCTGTATTCTTCAATCAAACTTTCAGGTGTCCTAGTTCTTGCTTGCACCTTTTCTTTAAGTTCTTTGAAGTAATCATTCATTAGGTCATCAAAATATGTTCCTAGTGATTCTATATGCTCACATATTTGTATGGTGACTGGTTTTCTTATATCCCATACTACTTTGCCTATGGAAGGAAATTATTCTTCAAATTAAAAGAATATGCACATAATGAGGGAACCAAAATTACAAGTGTTTTTCTTTGAAGATCTTATGGTGTTCATGTTCTCCTCAAGTTTACTCAACAAAATCTCTGCAAGATCCATCTTCTTTCCTTGTTTGATGATCTTGTAAGCTGTGCTCATAATAATGTTTTCTATGTTATTCATTCTTTTGGCCTGGAAGATCTTGTATCCTACCACACATGCACCAAACTTGAGTTCATCGCCGGTGATAGTGTTGACCTTGAGAGCTCTTTTGTCCGATTTTGTACCAGTTAGCTTTTCCACTTCCTTCAGGGATGGGTGCTTGTGATCTTGTGGCTTGTTTGTTGTAGGATATCCAATAACTACATGAATAACATCCTTTATTATTATTTTTGGCTTCTTGAGCCATAAATTCTGGTTATGCATTCTACTAAGAACTATCTTTATCTATTCTGTCTTAAAAACTCTGGGAAAGTGTAATGCATTTGTGAGACCTTTCACTTCTAGATACTTGTGCTCTTCTTTCAGGTTTCCAGCATCATCACAGAGTGCCCTGTAGGCATTATCTAAGTCCAGATCTCCTAATTTCAAGATCTTGCAATGTATATAGGACCTTACATCCTTTATCAGCAAAACCCTAGGTGGGATCCTGGAGAATTCTCCACAATCATCAGGTTGTGATGTGATTTTTGGGTGCAGCTTGTATTTAGGTTCAACACAAGTGCCTCTGCTAATAAGCTTGATCATTTTCTTCTTATCTTCTTTCAACTTTTCAACTCTAGAATTAGATGCCATCATTTTTATAATTTTAGGGCTTTTCATAATTTAAACAGTGCGGTCGGTGAATGCAAGTACTTACTGAATCTCCTTAATCGCTCATGAATCCTTTGAGTTGAGTTAGAATCTTGCTGAGGTCGCACTTCAATTTGCTCTTCAATTTCTCTGCGTAGCTCTGCTTGGTTTCTCAAAAATTGCAGATGTGAAATGAGTTCTTTCATCGCACTTTTATAACTTTTGTGCCCTAAGTTGTCATTAATGCCCAACAGCTCATCAGTATACAAAGACTGAGCTTGTCGATTGAGACATAAGTAACATCTTTGGTGTAGGCACAAAGTGTCAGGATTGCTAGCAGCTTTGGTGACTTTGAACCGATGATTTTCTGTAAAATGGTGATCACAACTTTCATCAACTCAAGGATTACCGATGTCTGTTGGTTTACACTTATCAACTTTGCTTTTGTATGATAACCGATCCATTTTGGTAAGTAGTGTTTAAATTTTTTTTGTGTGCTCACCGATGCTAATTTGTACCCATTACCAATGGTTGTTTTTCAATAATATTACAAGTAACAATATAGTGCATCTTCAATAATGCTAGTTTTATCTATATGATCAATATGTAAATGGAACCAATTCATAATATAACTTATCATAATACAGTTCCATACTTGTGCAAGTTAGTTGGAAATGGTGATGCCACCAAATCCATTGGATGGGGCATCATCATTTTCATTGCTTGATCCATCACCTTCAGTGTTTGTGGATTTTACCCACATCTTGT
Organism: Thuja plicata; assembly: GCA_018584345.1. Classification (NCBI taxonomy): domain Eukaryota; kingdom Viridiplantae; phylum Streptophyta; class Pinopsida; order Cupressales; family Cupressaceae; genus Thuja; species Thuja plicata. The sequence continues at coordinate 1,447,474 of MU227039.1, forward strand.
TTCTCATCTTCTTGATGTCATCAATGGTGTTTCCATTGGGATAAGTTCTTGTTTCTGTCAGTCGGTCTTTGCAATATTTTATCACATGTCCAACCTTATGACAATGTAAACATTTCATACCTGGATTGAACCATCCTCTTGTTTTTCTAGTCCATTTTCTCATATAGTTGGTAGATATATGACCATACCTTCCACATGTTGTGCAATTTACCCATGTGTTATAGTCCCAAACATATGAGTTACCTACTCTTGTTGGTTTGTAGCCATTATCAGGTTCTTTTGGTGTCCATGCTTTCTTGTTCTTTTTCCAGCATTCCATTCATTTTGTAGGTAGGACAGTGCTTGTCCATGTAGGTTTCCTTCTTTGGTTTTTTCATCTTGGATCTGCATTCATATGCCTTGTGTCCTTGCTTGTGACATTTATAATAGTTACCAATGAAAGTAGATTGTGATTGAGGAATACCTTTCATTTTGTTTCTGCAAATGTTTGAGGTGTGGCTTAGTTTTCCATAGTGATTGCATGATAGATTCTTGGTCCTTAGAGTTTCATAAATATTCCTTTGATCTGATTGATTAGATGATTCTCCATTGTTGGCGTACCCTATTCCTATGTAGTTTTTGACTCTTCTTTGACCGACAAGGAAATTATCCATTCTTTTATTGCTATCTTCATCTTTCTTGATCAATTCATTGTGTTGATTCTGAATCTTGACTTCATGCTTTAGTTTCTCATTCTCTTCCCTTAGCTCACCAATGATCTATATTCTTTTAATGAGTTCAATATTTAATCTATTTGCCTCTTGACTCATAAGAATAATCTAATTGGTAATCTCATGGTGATGATTAGTAAGTCTTTAAATCTCTTATTCTTTTTCTTGTAGCTTCTCAATGATTTTCCTCCTATCATCAATAGCCAATGTTCTCTCTGATTCTTCTTTTCTTGAATCATCCATGACATCAATCATTTTTACCATCTGAGTCTCTTGACCAATCTGTAGCATCTTGATTTGCTCCATCAAATATAGATTGACTTCTTGTAGACTTGTGATCTCTTCTACTGATGTGTCTGAAGCTTTTCCTGTTGATGATTCATCATAGTTGAAGTATTTTGGAATCTCCTCTTCTTTATAATATTTTTCATTAAGCTTAGTTTCCATGATCTTTCTTTCATCAAGCAACTTTCTCACGCTTACTCTCACCTCTTTATACTACTCATAGTAAATCTGAATTTGCAATTGCTCATTCTCAATAGTCTTGTCCAGTTTGTACTTTTCCATTGTGTTGATCTTTTCTCTTAAGTCTTTAAGCTTTTCAAGAAAAATACTTGGCTCTGATACCAATTGTTGGAATTATTGGAATGATGTACTGAGAGGGGAGGGGTGAATCAATACCTCTAAAACTTTTTATGTGATTGGCCCATTAACCTTTGAGTCATCAGATTTGTATATTCCTATC
>MU227039.1:1458880-1494511 GCA_018584345.1 Thuja plicata
AGTGATTTGATCACTTTAGGAGATTAAATTGATTTCAAAAGAATTATGCCAAGCAGTAATAGGGTCATTTGGACATAATTGGGGGTATGATCACACTTAGGGAAAATAGGGTCCATAGTTGGAACAGACCAAATCTAGGTGGTTACATTTGCCCCTCTTTGAATTGATGTGCGAGCAGCGCGTTGATTCAAAGAAAGTGTTTGATTTTGACTTCAGAAAGATTGAGAATTTTTTTCTTGGTTTTCAAATGAAATTTTAATGAGATCACTCTCGCACTTGATCAAACTAAACTAATAGAATTGATTTTGAACTTGGTTGTCATTCAAAGATCAATAAAAGATCTTAAAGATACCAATTCTGAACTTGGTTGTTGTCCAAAGATTGATAATATTGATTCTGAACTTGATTGTTATCCAAAAGCTAGTATAAAGCTGCTAGGAGCTTAATACAAATCTTTTAAAATAAGGAAGCACAAGATATCCAGCTTATGAGAACCAAAGCTTTCTATCCAATAGTTTTGACTTAGTCAAGGAAACTGTCATGCCCCTAGTTTGTTTGATAATGAAGTCATTTTAATGTTGTTTCAAGCAAAAATTTAATTGATGATAGTGTGATCATGCCCCCTCGGGAATGAAATTGAAGGAAAAAAATAAAATCCCTCAGTTGAAAGAGCGTATCACTTGCAGGAAGTAGTTAGGTCAAGAAAGAATGGAGTAGAAGAAGTGGAAAAATATGGTGTATTCAATAATAAACATACGATTACCAAGTTAATTATGTGAAAATGTGTGTGATGTGATGGATAAAATGATGTCAGACCAAGATTTATGAAAAAAATGTGCATTTGGAGAGATTCTTGGAACAAATGAAGCAAATCTGCAGTTTTTGAAATTGTCATAAGAACGGTACTGTGCTGCTGAAAACATTGTAGGCACCTTCAATTTGTTCCTGATTGATCAAAAAGAGAACATAAATGTAATTGCTAATGTCTGGGAGGAGTTTTAGAACTCCTAAATGGCTCAAAAGACCAATATAAGCCTCAAAAATTACCATTTCACTATTCATTTTCACTTTCATCCATAGTAATTCAGAGAGCTCTATAGAGAAGATGGTAGTCCCTATGAGGAAGCATCATTTTGAGATGATCTACTGACATCAGCGCCTGGCCGACTACCCACCTCCAGTAAGTGCTCATAAAACTTCCTTGTGAATTTTGCAAAATTCAATTTCATGCTTTTTTGTAGCTTTTACAGCCCCTTCTATTTTGAATCGCATTCGGGATTCTAGATCGCAACTTGCAAAACCTATGTCGCATCCAGGATATCCTAGATCACATTCATTTTTTCTAGATTCCTGCGTCACATCCAGGATACTCTAGATTGCATCTATTTTCCTTGTTTTTGTCTTTATTTTAGTTGAAATTCATTAGTGTTTCATACCCTATCGGTTTAGGCTCATACCCTATATTTAGGGTCGCATCCCATATTTCAGGGATTGCACCCTATAAACTCCATCATATCCTATATTTCCAAGATCGTATGTGGTAAAATGGATCTCACCCTTCTATTTCAGAATCGCATCTGGTTAGGAGACTTAGAAATTTAATCTTTTTGACCCGTTTGCGTGTTGGGAACTTGGAATTATTGAGCTGATTAGGAGTCTGCCCCTTTGTTGTAGATAGGATACTAATGTATTGTCATTTTTGTCAAAACAAACCTAGTTTGAGGTAGTTGTATTCCGTGGCACTTACCCTTGTCATGTGCTTGCATTGTCTGGATTGCTTTCAGATGATGAGAAGACTACCATGATCTGATGCAGATTGCGTTCGTTGATGGGTTTACCCAAGATTGGGGTAAACCATGGGTTGTAGACTACTCTTGCCGAGAGATGGCACTCAGAGCACAACACATTTCATTTTCTGACTAGTGAGATCATAGTGACTCCTGAGGATGTCTGGCGAATACTTCGGGTGCCGATGATCAAGCATGAGGTGTGATTTGAGTCGATGGCAGTCGTGGCGATTGGTGTTGCACGTAGATATTTCAAGGATGACACCATCGACTGGAGATATCTTTCTTGGGATTATATGGTCGATCATTATGATCATTTATCAGTGTACTTAGTAGGTCTGGTAGGTGGCATCCTGATGTCGGACAAGGGTCAGCATAGATTCATAGTCGGCTGGGTAGCTATGATAGAGAAAATGGTGACCCACCGACGAAGATTTGCATGGGGTAGTTTCATTTTAGCCCATATGTACTGAGAGCTTTATGAGATAGTTTATCATTATACTCAGAGTATGGCCATTGGGATCCTTATTCTTCTAATCTGGGCCTGGGAGCACATCCCCATGACATGGCTGATTGTAGATAGATAGAGGGCACTAGATCAACCTTATGTTTATATGTATGGAGGTCTTATTCAGCAGCCCCATCTGGGCAAGGTTGAGTACTAGCACCGTTTGTTCAATGATATGACAAGGGTCATTTGGAAACCGTATTTAGACTGTGAGGAGTGGACCTTGGATGCACAGTAGGTACCCTTTTTATTCTAGAGCTGGTATCTTATAGGTAGGACCAGATATGTTGTGGAGTGGTTCATCCATACCCGAGTCCTGAGACAGTATGGCCGTTGGCAAGACATGATATAGGATATCACTATGTATGCACAAATTCAGGATGAGGAAACATTATGGGGTGCTCAGTTAAAGTATGAGACATCACACTGGGAGATCCATGATATGGTCAAAGTAGACTTGGATCTCTACCTTGATGTTGTTGATGTAGGTGTCTCTGATGGATATGCAGCGGAGATGCTTAAGTTCCCTTTTCCTCATTTTATAGTACAAGATGAGATCATTCCTCATATAGAGGAGCCTTTGGATTATGATCCTGAGGATCGCCCAGCCAGGGGGAGAGGAGGAGCATAGAGAGACAGTGCCCCGGGTAGGCATGGAGGTCATGATGGTGGCAAGGATGGTAGAGATGGCAGGCATCCTCCTCCTAATCATGGTCATGATGGAGATGATAGAGGTGGTGGTGGTGAGGCTGTCGATACAGGTAGTGCCAATGGCAGTGGGTAGGGGAGGAACCAGAGGTTCATATTTATAGCTCCACAAAGAGATCCTAGTTTGCTCCTTACTAAAGATCATTAGAGAAAGAGGCAACAAAGGTCACAGGATAGACCTTAGGACAAGGGACGGGACAGGTCTGAGGATCAGGATACAGATAGAGACTGAGATCCCCTTTCTAGATGTGAGCAGGAGAGAGGGTAGCTCCAAGCTAGGATTACTACCTTAGAGGCTTGAGTCACCACTATAGATGCCTTGCTAGCAGATAGGGATGCACAACTTGAGCGGTCGAGAGTAGAGAGATAGACAGGGCGAGATTCTCAGAGCGGAGAGAGATGCACATGCCTGGATGATAGTTCACTAGGGACAGAGGACCACATATTACTATGCCCTTTACCATGCAACAGTGATGGAGGGAAAGAGAGCACCTTCCTTTTCATGATTGGCTCAATAGTCAAAGGGGGCCATGCCACCTCCAACAACTCCTTTTGTACCACCTCCTCCTTCTCCTCCTAATCAAGGAGAGGGGCGGGGAAGAGTTTATATTGTGTATCATCTTTATGACATGTGTATCTTGAGATTATATTTGTATATCTAGATTCTGCTGAGATCCCTTTTTTGTATATGACATTCATACATGTATATCTGATTCAATAGACCTCATTGATACTCTGATACTCTTTATGCATACTATTCCATATTTTGATATGTACCATGTTGTGATATACATATCTAATGCAACTTCCTGATTTTGGCATGTTTCATGAGTTCCCTTTACTTTGATAGATGTGGTAGATGTATTTTGCACATGTGATGATATCTTGGTCTCTTGATGAGTTAGATTTTAGACATCATTTTTTATTTGATTTGATTACTGATATAAATATGTTTTAAATGATATGTATGTGAAATTGCAAATGTATGTTTCTTTTGATTTTATCAATGCAAATTTAAAATGTATGGATGCATTCAGGATGTATAAGTAAAAATGCAATACATGGATGCTTTGTTTTTGTATTTTCCTGTTCTTCTTTTCATGAATTTAAAATGTATGCTATGGATGTGCAACAATAAATATATCAATAATATGGATGATGTAATTGACTTGATTTTTAGAAGAAGAAAGAAAGCATTTTTTAGCACAAAAAGTCTTTATGCGTTTACTGCCTTTATAAATGTATCATGCAATATCTAAATGCAATTATATGCGGACTCTTAGGACTTTGTCACTGATTAGCAAATATTGTAACATTTTTATCATTATTGGGCACGCTATTGGAATGAAAACCACCTGATAGTACAACCATCACTAATACCCACTGATATTATGATATTATGATAATATGAATACTATGTTTTATTGAAATGTCAGAAATAGACTTAGGCATCAAGGCTTAGGATCCAAGATAACAAAATGGTCACCTTCCTTTTAATATACTAGATTCTGATTAAGGCAAGATATTGGACTCACAATGACCTTGAAAATTCATATCCTTGGGTACATTATGATTCATATACCTTAGTGAGAATTTGGACCAGAAAATAGACAAGGAAAATGTTTCAACCTCACCATAGTTTACACATAACAAAGATCGAGATATATGCGGATATCCACCCATAGTGGCAGCTCTTACCATAAACATCCACATTAGGTGAAATTTATAGGATCATTTGGAACAATCACCATACGCAAAAAATCAAGAAAACATTATGCCCCCTATCCTTGTGACTCTTTGTCTTTGCACAGACATCATTGAGTAACTAAGAAGACATAAGAAATCATCAATTTTGAATCAATCAAATAAAATTTATAATTACTTAGATGCCCCTAGTTGAAAACATCATCAGGACATAAAAGAATCATAATCAAACTAATATCAAACTATGTGTTCAAGTAGTATTTTTTCATTCATTTTCCAAACACAGTAGAGATTCATCAATCAGAAAATTGGGATATAAGAAATATGGTGTTCCATGTCTATGCATTGATAGGATAATCTATTCTTGTTTTGTGATCAAATATAGTCTTGTAGGAACTCTGTCAATGTAAGTGTCATGTCTGGATATGTGATGTTTGAAAAGACACCCTTGTTAAGAAACATTGTGTTCATGAGGAAAACCATCCTAGAGCAACCTAGCAACCATAACCTACCATACTAGCAAAGATACCCCTAGTGCAGAATGACTTATTCCTAAGACGTAAATGCAGACAAATCCCAAGCGAGGATAAGATAGCCATTTAGGAAATGAAGCCAGCATTTAAGCACATGCAAAATTATGAAGGCCTAGTATCAGTAGTGCATCAATAGATGGAGCACAGAACACAAGTGATGCCTGATTGCCAGGTTTTCACCACTTGGAAAGATGATTTCAGATTTTTCTTTTTTTGCTACCAAGATGCATGTTTTACTAGGTGCTTATCAAGGCACTTTTCTCTTTTTCAATTTTTTTGCTATTTTTGCTTTTTTTTGAATTTTTTTGTAATATCAAGGGACCTATTTGCCAGGTTTTTACCAAGGATACCATTTTTGTAGGACATTTTCCAATGTTTTTGGATTTCTTCAGGATCAATTTTCTGAATGTTTTTGGTATTTTGTAAAAAAAATTTGTTGTACAAGTTCTGCTAGCCAAACATCAAGTGTAGAACCACTTCAAATGTAGAGTGTTGATAGGATCTAGAAGAACGTCTCCCTCAATTGTAGCTAGTTGATAAGCTCCAGTCCCAAAAGTAGAAGTGATTACATAAGGTCCCAGCCAGTTAGGTTCAAATTTTCCTTTCTGCTCCCTGTTTGGTTGGTTCTTAGGATTCTCCTTTAGGACGAGATCTCCCACTTCAAATTTTCATGGTTTGACCTTCTTGTTGTATCCTTTGAATATACGTGCTTGATACACTTTGATTTGATCAAACGCTTGTTGTCTGTGCTCATCTAGTAGGTCCAGAGAATTTACCCTATCTATTGGGTACTGCTCAATAGTAACAAGACCTTGTAAAGATATTTGCAAAGATGGAATTTCAACCTCAATAGGTAGTACTACTTCAACACCATAGACTAGAGAAAATGGCATGGCTCCAGTTGGTGTTCTTATGCTTGTTCTATAGGCCCATAGTGCCAGATTTAGTTGTAGATGTCAGTCTCTTCTAGACTTACTTACAGTTCTATGTAGAATATTGAGAATATTTGTGTTGGATGCCTTAGCCTATCCATTACCTTGAGGATAATAGATTGAGGAGAAATGTTGAGTGATATGGAACTTTTCACAAAGGTCATCAATGTCTTGATTTTTAAATTGACCCCCATTGATTATTACAATTGAAGAGGGTATCTCATATCTACAAATAATGTAGTTCAGAATGAACATAGCCACCTGTTTGCCAGTGGCTTTGATTAGTGGCATGACCTCGACCCACTTTGTAAAATATTCAGTGGCCATAATGATGAACTTGTGTCCATTTGAGGATTTGGGATATATTTGTCCAACCAAGTCAAAGACCCATTGCTAAAATGGCCAATGTGTTATGAAAGGTATAAGTTCTCTAGTAGGAGCATGGATAAGATTTCCATGTGTCTGGCATTTAAGACATGATTTTGAAAAATAAATAGCATCTTTCTCCATGGTAGGCCAATAATAGCCTACTCTGAGTAGTTTCTTGGCTAATAAAAAGTCTTTTGAGTGTGATCCACATACACCTTCGTGGACTTCTTTTAATGCTAGATCAGACTCTTTGAGTTCTAAACACCAAAGAAGTGTACCGTTGAGACTGCGTCGATATAGGTTGTTATTTATGAGGATGTAACATGATGCTATCCTAATCAGGGATATTTTCTCATTTCTGGATAGATTATTAGGGATGGTTTGGTCAGAAAGGTAAGCAATGATATTGGCATACTGAGATTGGTCTGGGGTATTCAAAGCACATATTACCTAGTATTCAGGGGTATCAAATGATGGATAGGATAGTTCTTCTACCAAGAATTCATAGCAGAATTGATGTTCTTCCAGTTGTAACATGGATGCCAAGGTAGCCATAGCATCTGCAGCTTTGTTCTCTAATCTTGGTATTTGCTGGAAGGTGGCCAAGATAAAGTATTTATTCAGGTCATCAACTAGTTGCTTGTAGGGCATCAAATTTTCATCCTTTGTTTAATACTCCCCATTGACATGATTGATAATTAGTTGGGAGTCACCATACACGTGCAACTCTACAATCTTCCACTCCATAGCTAGCTTAAGACCGTTTACCAATGCTTCATATTTTAAAATATTGTTGGTGCATGGAAACATTAATTTGGAAGATTTGGGAATCTTGTAGCCTTGAGGAGTTATGAATAGAACTCCTTCTCCAGAGCCTTTTTGAGTGAATGAACCATCAAAGTACATCTTCTATGGATATTTAGTCAGATGCATGATTATTTCATTAGGGAATTCAATTAGTAAAGGTTCATTATCCTAGAGTGGTGAATCAGCCAATTGATCTGCAAGGACCTATCCTTTAATAGCTCTCCATTTTACATATTCAATGTCAAACTCACTTAGAATCAGGACCCATTTTGCCAAACATTTTGTTAATGTTGTTCTACTCAAAAGGTACTTTAAAGGATCAATCTTAGCAATGAGCTTCACTGTATGAGAGAGAATGTAGTGTCTTAATTTTTGTGATACGAAGATGACTGCTAAGCATGCTTTTTCAATAATGCTATAATTGAGCTCATAAGTGACTAGTGTTCTACTAATGTAGTAGATAGCTCTTTATTTCTTGGTTTCATCCTCTTGTGCCAGCAATACTCCTAGGGATGTAGTTGTAGCTAAAATGTATAGGAGTAGGGGCTTTCCATGAATAGGCACCATAAGAATAGGAGGAGTAGCCAAGTATCCTTTCAATTCTCTAAAGTTTGCTTTGCAGTGTTCATCCCATTTGAAGGTAACCCCCTTATGTAGTAACTTAGTAAAGGGTTGGGCCCTATCTGCAAGTTGGGACATGAATCTCCTGATGGACTAAAGTATTCCTTGTAGCATCCTCATTTGACTAATGTTACATGGAGGAGCCATCTCTAGTATAGATTTAACTTTAGCAGGGTCTACCTCAATTACCTTCGCTGAAACAATGAATCCTAGGAGCTTCCCTGATTGGACCCCAAAGGCACATTTCTTTGGGTTGAGCCAAATTTAAAACTGTTCCATTTGATTTAATATTTTTCTTAGGTCAGTAATGTGAGTACCTCTTTCTTTGGATTTAGCCAATGTGTCATCCACATAGTCCTCCATGTTCTTGTGCATCATGTCATGGAATATTGTTTTCATGGCTCTTTGATATGTTGCGCCAACATTCTTTAACCTGAAAGGCATGACATTCCAACAAAAGGTGCCCCATGCGCATGTAAATGCAGTTTTCTCTTGATCCTCAGGGGAAATCTTGATTTGATTATAGCCTGAGAATCCATCCATTAATGAATACATCTGGAAGCCTACTATAAGGTCTATGATCATGTCAATGTTGGGTAGAGGGAAGTCATCTTTCAGACATTCTTTGTTCAAGTCTCTGAAGTTTGTACAGATCCTGATACATTTATCAGATTTAGACATGGGGACCACATTACAAATCCATCCCGCATAGGCAATCACTCGAATAAATCCACCTTTTAACAACTTCTATAGATTTTCTTTTACCAATAATGCAACATGAGGATGCATCTTTCTAATTTTTTGCTTCACAAGCTTGATTTCAGGAGCTATAGATAAGTGGTGCATGATTTGATTAGGATCTAGCCCTGGCATATCAGAATAGGACCATGCAAAGTTAATCTTCTTCTCCTTCAGGAATTCTATGAACTGTGTCTTCTCCTCTTCTGATAAAGATTGTTCAAGGTGGATTATTTGAGGATTTTCAACAGTGCCCAAATTTACTGGCTATGTCAGTTCAATCAGTACCGAAGACCTTTCCTGGAAATGTTTAGGGAGGATATCAAGAGTCACATCCTTTGGCACCTTAGAGAGGTTTTCACCATTGGATACATCTTTTGTCTTTACTATTTTTGGATCTGATACTACCACAAAGTGGTTTTCACCATCAGTCTGCTTTTTCTTTTTTATTTTTTAGTTTTTGACTAAGAAACCTGATATCATGACATCAGGTCACTATCATGATATCATGACATTAGGATACTTTTCATGACATCAAGTCACTATCCTATCTAATATTTAGCATCGCTTTGTGAGCCTGCATTGCTATATTATTTTTCCCTAGCTTGGGTAATCTTGAGGAGACTGTCCTTGAGGGTGGCATTCACTTGCTTCCTCCACCGTTGCCAATCCACTTCTGAGATATAAATACATCCATAACACCCTACATCTTTCTAGACATTGGGGGCACACAAATGTGATCATGCTTGAGAATCGATAATCTTTTACAAATCTTCTACACACTGGCAATCAGGTGTCACTTGTGTTCTGCACTCCATCTATCAATGCACTACTGATACTAAGCCTTAATAACTTCACCTGTGCTAACGGTTGACTTTTGTTTCCTTATGACCATCTTATCCTCACTTGGGATTTGTCTACATTTACATCTTAGGAATAATTCATTCTGCGCTAGGGGCATCTTTTCTAGTATGGTAGGTTATGGTTGCTAGGTTTCTCTCAGATGGTTTGCCTCACAGACACAATGTTTCTTGATACATGTAAAACAAATGTCACTTTCCAAAACAAAGGTGTCTTTTCAAACATCCCATATCCAGACATGGAATTTATAGTAATGGAGTTCCTATAGGACTATATTAGATTGCAAACCTGAACGGATTATCCTATCAATGCACAGGCATGGAAACACCATATTTCTTGTATCCCAATTTTTTGATTGATGAATCTTTACTATGTTTGACATATGAATGCACAAGTACTACTTAAACACAGTTTGATATTGGTTTGATTATAATTCTTTAAATATCATGATGATGTATTCAACTAGGGGTATCTAAGTAATTATAAATTTTATTTGATAGATTCACAATTGATGATTTGTTATGTCTTCTTAGTTACTCAATGACATCTGCACAAAGACAAAGAGTCACAAAGATAGGGGGCATAATATTTTCTTGGTTTTTTGCGTATGGTGATTGTTCCAAATGATCCTATAAATTTCACCTAACTTGGATATTTATGGTAAGAGTTGCCACTATGGGTGGATAGCCACATATATCTCGATCTTAATTATGTATAAACTACGGTGAGTTTGAAACAATTTCCTTGTCTATTTTCTGATCTAGGTTCTCACTAAGGTATACGAATCATAATGTACCCATAGATACAAATTTTCAAGGTCATTGCGGGTCCAATATCTTGCCTTAATCAGAATCTGGTATATTAAAATGAAGGTGACTATTTTTTTATCCTGGCTTCTATGCCTTAATGCCTAAGTCCATTTCTGACATTTCAATAAAATATAGTATTCATACTTTCATAATATGAGCGGGTATTAGTGATGGTTGTACTATCAAGTGGTTTTTGTTCCAAAAAGTGCCCAATGATGATAAAGAGCTATATATTTGCATACCAGTGACAAAGTCCTAAGAGTCTACATATAGTTGCATTTAGAGATTGCATGATACATTTATAAAGACAGTAAACGCATAAAGACTTTTTGTGCTAAAAAATGCTTTCTATCTTCTTCTAACAATCAATTTAATAACATCATCAATATTACTGATATCAACTATTGTTGCACATCCATAGCATACATTTTACATTCATTGAAAAGAAGAAATAGGAAAATACAAAAATAAAGCATCCATGTATTGCATTTTTACTTTTCATCCTAAAGTGCATCCATACATCTATTTTGCATAACTGAAAAATCCAAAGAAACATACATTTGCATTTTCACATAAGTATCATTCAAAACATATTTATATCAGTAATGACTCATCACATCCAATCATAAAATGATGTTATCATCTAAAAACTAACTCATCAAGAGACCAAGATATCATCACATGTGCAAGATACATTTATCACATCTATGAAAGCAAAGGGAACTCATGAAATATGTCAGAATCAGGAAGTTTCATCAGATATATATATCATCATAACATGGTATAGATAAAAATATGGAACAGTATGCATAAAGAGTATTCAAGCATCAGTGAGCCAAAATGAATCAGATATACATGTATGAATGTCATATACAAAAGAGGGATCTTAGCAGGATCCAAATATACAAATGTGATGTCAATATATACATATAAATGGTACAAAATATCAACTCTGCCCCACCCCCTCTCCCTGATTAGGAGGAGGAGGAAAAGGTGGTACAAAAGGAGTTGCTAGAGGTGGCATGGCCCCCTCTGACTACTGAGTCACTCAAGAAAAGGAAGGTTCTCTCTGGCCCTCTGGAACTGTTGCATGATATAGGGCATAATAATAAGGGGCCCTATGCCCCTAATACACCACTTTTCGAGCATGTGCATCTCTCTTAGCCTTAAGCATCTCACCCTACCTATCCCTCTCTACTCTCAGCCACTCAAGCTGTATATCCCTGTCCACCAATAAGGCATCAACAGACTCGGGCCTCCGACATTGTAATCCTAGCTCAGAGTTGCTCCCTCTCCTACTCACATCTGGACAAAGGATCTCTATCTATACCTATTTCCTACTCCTGGGACTTGTCCTATCCTCTATCCGGTGATCTATCTTGTGACCCATGTTTTCTCTGTCTTAACTGATCCCTAGCAAGGAGTGAACCAGGATCTCTTTGCGGGGCTACAAATTTGAACCTCTGGCACCTACCCTTCCCGCTGCCACTAGCTCCACCTATATCGACAGCCTCACCACCACCCCCTCTATCATCTCCATTAGGACCATCATTGAGAGGAGGACACCTAACATCTCTACCATCCCTACCACCATCACGCCCTCCATGCCTATCGGGAGCCCTGTCTCTCTGTGCACCGCCCCTACCCCTGGCTGGTCGATCATCAAGATCATAGTCTAAGGGATCCTCTATGCGAGGAATGATCTCCTTAGGAATAGTGAACTGAGGAAAGGGGTACTGAAGCCTCTTAGCAGCATATCCATCCACCACACCTGCATCAGCTACATCAGGACAAAGATCCCAGTCTACTGCCACCATATCGCGGATCTCCTGGTGAGCCATCTTGTACTGTAACTGTGCCCCCCATAATGGTGTCTCATCTCTGGTCCAATCATATAGAGAAATTTCCTCTATCCTACCCTGGTGATGACCATACTATCTCAGCACTATGGTGATCACAAACCGCTCTATAATATATCCAGTCCTGCCAATGAGATATCGGCTCTCACATAAGTAAGGCACCTATTGGGCATCTGAGGTCCACACCTCACAATCTAAATATGGCCACCACATGACCTCTATCATATCATCAAACAGGAAGAACCAATACTTGACCTTGCCCAGATGGGGTTGCTAAAGAAGACCTGCATACATATAAACATAGGGCTGCTCTATGCCCTCTGTCTGTCTACAATCGGCCGTGTCACAGGGATGTGCTCCTAGGCCCAGATCTAGAGAATAAGAATGCCTATGATCATGCTCTGAGTATAGTGGTATACTATCTCATGCAACTCTCTATACATGTGGGCTAAGATATAGCTACCCCATGCAAATCTCCGTCAGTGGGTCACCATCTTCTCTATCATGTCTACCCAGCCGACCATGAATCCGTGCTAGCCCCTATCAGGCATCAGGATGCCACCTACTAGACCTGCTAAATAAATAGATAAATGATCATAATGATCAACCATGTAATCCCAAGACAGATACCTATGATCTATGGTGTCATCCTGGAAATATCTCTACACAACACCAATCGCCACGGCTGTCGTCGACTCAAATTGTACCTCATGCCCAATCATCGGTACCTGAAGTATCCTCCAAACATCCTTAAGCGTCACTATGATCTCTCCAGTTGGTAAATGAAAGGTGTCGTGCTCTTAGTACCATCTCTCAGCCAGAGCAGTCAACAACCCATGGTTTACCCCGATCTCAGGTAAACCTATCAATGAGCGTAATCCACATCGGATCATGATAGTATGCTCATCATCTGACAACCATCCAAATAATGCAAGTACATGCGCAGGGTAAGTGCCATGAAATGCAACTACCTCAAACTGGGCCTATTTTGGACAAAAATGACAATACATCAGTATCCTATCTACAATACAGGGGCAGACTCCTAATCAGCTAAGTAATTCCAAGTTCGCAGCACACAAACAAGTCTGAAAGATTGAAATTCTAAGTCTGCTAACCAGAAATGATTCTGAAACAAAAGGGTGTGATCTTGGAAATATAGGATGCGAATGAGTTTATAGGATGCGATCCCTAAAATATGGGATGTGATCCTAAATGTGGGGTGCAACCCTAAGCAAACAGGGTGTGACACACTGATGAGTTTTAACTAAAAACATGCCAAAAACAATAAAAATAGATGCAATCTAGGGCATGTTGGATGCGACGCAAGAATTCAGAACAACTGGACATGATCCAGGAAAAACCAGATGCGACATGGGATTCGCAGGTTGTGATCTAGAATCCCAAATGTGATTCAAAATGGAAAGGGCTGTAAAAGCCATAAAAATACATGAAATTAAAAATTGCAAAATTCATAGGATAGTTTGTCAAGCACTTACCGGTGGTGGGTAGTCGGCTAGGTGTTGATGTCGCTGGCTCATCTGGAAATGGTGCTTCCTCATAGGGACTACCATCTTCTCTGTAGAGCTCTCTAAATTACTATAGATGAAAGTGAAAATGAATAGTGAAATGGTAAATTTTGAGGCTTATATTGGTCTTTTGAGCCATTTAGGAGTTCTAAAACTCCTCCCAGACAACTACAACTACATTTTTGTCCTCTTTTTACTCATTCAGGAACCAAATCAAAGGTGCATAAGATTTTTTCAGTAGGAAAGTTCCATTCTTACAATAATTTCAAAAACTGTAGATTTGCTTCATTTGTTCCACAAATCTATCAGATTGCACATTTTCTCATAAATCTTGTCTGACATAATTTTATCAGTCTCACCACTTCTATTTTCACATAATTAACTTGGTACTCATGTGTTTATTTTTAAACACACCTTCTTTTCTACTTCTTCTTCTTTGTTCTTTCTTGTCCTAACTGCTTCCTGCAAGTGATGCATTCTTTCAACTGAGGGATTTTATTTGTTTCCTTTGATTTCGTTCAAAAGGGGGCATAATCACACTATCATCAATTAAATTTTTTCTCGAAACAACATTAAAAATGACTTTTTTATCAAACAAACTAGGGGCATAATAGTTTCCTTGACTAAATTCAGAACTATTAGATAGATAGCTTTGGTTCTCATGAGCTGGATATCTTATGTTTCCTCATTTTAAAAGATTTTTATTAAAGCTTCTAGCAGTTTCATAATGGCTTTTTGGATGACAACCAAGTTCAGGATTGGTATCTTTAAAATATTTTATTGATTTTTGGATGACAACCAAGTTCAAAATCAATTCTATTAGTTTTGTTCGATCAAGTGCGAGACTGATCTCATCAGCATTTCATTCGACAACCAAGAACGAGATTCTCAATTTTTCTGAAGTCAAAATCAAAAAAAAAATTGAATCAATGTGCTACTTGCACATCAATTCAAAGAGGGGCAAATGTAACCACCTGAATTTGGTCTATTCCAACTATGGACCCTATTTTACCTAAGTGTGATCATACCCTCAATTACATCCAAACGACCCTGTTACTGCTTTACATAATTCTTCAAATCAATTTAATGTCCTAGGTGATTTTTATCATTGAAATATGTTAACTATTATAGCCATACAATTCAAATCAAATCAAACCATTTAAAACAAATCAAATTCAAACATGGCTATAATATTTAATTATAAAGGAATTAAATAAACCCCTAAATCAATTACCCACTTGCAAATGAACCCAGTCCCCTAGCCTATTTAATTTAATTAAAATGGCTATAGTCCCCTTAATTATTAAAAAGCAATAAAATGTTTAAATAATTAAATCCTATATTTTAAATGAATTAAATAAGTTTAATTCATTTCATTTATATTCCCTTAAACCCCAACCTAACCTATCTCAACCACTTCTACCCTGGGTTCTAACCCATCTCAACCCATTCATCCTTACTAATCTAATCCTAATCCTAATTCTACCCTAACCCACCTCCTAATGTTGTCACATTCCATTAAGGAATGATTAGCAACTCAACCCACTTGAGAAAGTCAACTTTCTCAAGCATGACTTTCCTAAGGGACCAACTTGCCAAGTTGAACCTTACACACTCCCCATGCTTCTTTAAGGCTTTCATTAATGCCTCATTAATGAAGATGCCTTAAGCCTATTTCTCCTCCATGCCTCATTAATGCCCAAGGCATTAATGGCTCTTACACCACCATTAATGAGTCGCTCAACTCATCAATGAGCTCTCTCTCTCTCTCTCTCTCTCTCTCTCTCTCTCTCTCTCATTCTTCTATAAATAGAAGCCATTTTTGAGAGAAAATAAGCCTTCATCCTATATTGTAAATGCATTGTTATGCTGTTGGAATAGACTTAGAATCATACTTCATTTCATAGTTTATGCTTATACATTGTTATTATCTCCATTTTTAGATTAATATTCATTGCTCATTGAATAATAGCTTGTTTTAAACTAAATCTTTCATGCTAGGTTGTTTATGTCACTAGTATTTAGCATAATCTGAGGGCTTTTATGTTACATGCTACACTCATCCTAGTTAGAAAGAATTAAGTCAATGTTATGGTTTATATGCTCTTTAATCCTTGTTTTTCACTAACAAAATGACTTATTGAAGTGTTGTGTTGTAGATAACAGGTGCACAAGTATACACACACATCCTCTTGTGACATGTTCTCGCTCCTTGCATTGGTGGAAGAAGGGTGAGGTTCACAAGCATTTAGATAACAAGCTAGGGAATGGTCATTAGGAAAGACGAGGATAGGAGTAGGATATATTTCAGTCCAATCAATTAGGTCTAGAATTACCAATGTTAGGGAGTCAGATTCTAAGAAGGACAGCATCGTGTTAGCATCAAGACTATTAACCGACATGACACAATCTATTAAGTTAATTTCTTCAATATTTAGATCAATAAGAGTGAGATCGTCATTAAAAGGGTCATTGTTAGTTATATGCAGACCAAACTCAAGTGACTCATTAGTAGAAATCTCATCATCATCTCTCAGTAAAAGGAGGCTTCTTTCTTGTAGCCTATGAAATTTGTCTAGACTTATGTATTCACTAGTTTCTCCATCAATGATTGGGGGAAGGAACTCTTCTTCTGCTTCAGGATTATCAGTGTCATTGGGAGGAGTGTCAGACTATTTAAGAGGAGCTAAGGGAGCTACAAACATGTGAATTGTATCTATTCCAATATCTTTAGTGGCAACAGATAGCTCTTCCCATTCATAGTCATGAGAGTTTGTTATTTCATCATCAGATCTGTTTAAGTATTTAGCAATGGTTATCTGATGTACCCGATTAGCCATCTGTAGGTCAAAGTGTGGTAGATCGAGGACATGTGAAATTGTGACCAATTTCCCCCAGTTAGGATGTAAATCCTATTATCGAGGTGTCTCTTGAGTAATTGTTGCTATGGTGTCTCCTACCTCTTGAATGGGAGGTTGTGCTACTAAAGGGGTGTGAAGATCGTGTGGTACCTCAAAGTTGGGTACGTAGCATTCTCCTTAGTAGTTGGGGTCCTATGTGCTAACATGTAACAATCTTTCATAGGACCACTGCTCTAGTTCATCTATTTCATCACTCCCTTTATCTGAGTGTGGACTCTCTTTTGAAGCAAGTTTATCAATTTTAGTATTTAAACCAAGTCCTATTTTATCTCTGGTATTCCAGAACTCCATGTGTATAGGTTCAATAAGCCCTCGTCCTATGTCATTTAGAGGTCCTTTTCCTTTGTAACCCATTTGTGTGAGAAACTCATATCCCTTTTCATATTGTTCTTGGGATATCTTCACATGTTTGACCTCAGCTTCTACTGGTTCTCCTTTGTAAAGCCAATCCAACACTGCTTGTTCTTCTGTGTTATATGAAGAAGATGTGGATGCCTTTACCATGCCAGTTTCTTTGTGTATTTCTAGCTCCGAGGATGCTATAGGTGTGAATGTTGATGAAGGTTTTTGAAGGATCTTGGTGACACCCGAAGTTTTTTTAGTGAGGGAGTCAGGTCCAGTTTGTACTCTCCCATACCTATTTCTTCCAATTTCAAGGTTTTGCTAAAAATCTTCATAACCATGTCCTTGGTAGTTTTAGGAGCAACTGCATCCATAGCCTCTTTTTTGTGCAGGATCATGCTACCTACTTTGATATTGTTGCAAGTGTAGTTAGTGTCTGCAGGAATCATCACTTCCACCCCATTATGTGGGAACTTTAGGCATTGGTGGTAAGTGGACGTTACAGCTTGCATTTCATGAATCCATGGTCTCCCTAATAGGATATTGTAGGCCAATGGTAGATCCAGAACTTGACATATGACATTCCTCTCAATCGGTCTGACTCTGATAGGTAGAACAATAAGACCTCTAGAGGATCTTTCTTCCTCATCATAAGCTTTGATGGTTATCTTGCTTCTAGAGTCAATTGTTTGTTCTAAGAGACCCAGTCTCTTGATTAGATCCAGTGTACAGATATTCAATCCTATGCCTCCATCTATCAACACACATCTAACATGGTGTTTATGAATAAGGACTTTAATATGGAGGGGTTCATTATGTGGATGTGTCAATGACCTATCATCCTCTTCAGAAAAGGAGAGGTAATGTGGTGCTGAGATGTGATTGACCTTTTCTTGGAACTTGTCTATATCAATATCTTTTGGAACATTAGCAGCATGTAGAGCCTGTTCTAGGATTTCCCTATGTACGGTGGATATTTTGAGCAACTCAAAAATGGAAATTTTGGTAGAGATTAATTGCAATTGGTCTACCAAGTCATATTTTTCTCCAGGAATAGTAACCACATGTTTTGATGCTGGTTTAGGAATAGTTACAATAGGAACCTTGGATGTTGATGTCGGTTTTGGAGGTCCTTTGATTGTGACCTATGCTTGGCTCCGTATTACAACATTTGAGTGGAACGAGACAACTTTGATCATGATCACATTGATGGATTCAGTTTTAATGTCAAGCATATTGATCACATTGTCATTTTTGGAATAGGTGTAGTTTACCTCATTACTCTTCCCTTTAGATGTTTCTCCTTGATCATAATTAGGAAAGGGTTTGTTGAATGTTGTATGATACTCATTGGTAGTGTGTCCATCTACTTTGATCTTACCTCCTTCTATGAGGTCTTGGATGACATGTTTAAGATTGAGGCAATTATTAGTCTTTTGTCCCTTGTTTTTGTGGAAGACACAATAGGAATTATCATCCCAGTACCTGGGTTTGACCATTGGTTCCCATGGTTTGGAATCTGGGATTGTAAGAACTTTGTTATCCAATAGTGTTTTCAAAACAGTCTCAAGAGGTTTCCCCAAAGGAGTGAATGTTCTTTGGGGTTTTTAAGTCCATGTCCAACCCTTGCTATTATCATTGTTTGCTTTGGGTACATGAGTTGTTACCTTAGCATCCTTGCTTGCTTGCATGCCATTGGTTAGATTGAATACCTCAGGTTTAGGATTAATGTTAGAGGCGTCAACCAGTCTGTCGTTAACAATATTTTAGTTTTGTTTCCACCATTTAGGTTTGGTGTTGGAGTTGTTGGTCTTGTTTTCATTTTGAAGGATGATCTCTCCCCTTTTGACCATGACTTCCTCAATATGGAGGGCATTTTTAATCATTTTTTTGAATCTTGGTGAATCTTTTATTTGCAATGCATATTTTAACTCAGGAACTAGATTATTAATGAATATCTCCATCTTCTCTATTTCGGGAATGGCCCTTGAATATCATGCAAAAATCTTCCTCCATCATTGTAGGAAGTGTGTAAATGATTCACCAGTTCTTTTTTTGGTATTACATAGGTCCATCATAGTTACATCATGTTGGATGTTGTAGGAGTAATGTTGGATGAATCATTGGATCAACTCCTCAAATGTCTTGACCTTAGGGTTCAATTTTGAGGAACACTCCATGGCATTACCTCCTATACTTCCTAGAAATAGTCACATGAGGTATGTAGGTTCGTGCATGTATTCTATGCTTAGAGCACAAAATTCCCTCACATGGTCATGTGGGTCAGTTTCTCCCATGTACTTGTCATACTTTGGTCTTGCCACGTTGGGAGGAAACAGGACCATAGTGATACTCTTATCGAAAGGAAATGGACAAAATGTCATCCAAAGAGTAATTTGTCTTGGGTTTCTCTTTCTCCTGTTTGAGGTTTGTGAGCTCCGTTTGCATCAAATTGAGTTTTTTGGTGAGAATAGATATAGGGTTTGGTACCTCCTTTTCCTTGAGTTTTTCTACATCATAATCTTTAGGCAATTTGACTCCCATGGAAGCTAAATGAAGGAAGTATTTTTCTTTATCCTCATCAATCATCCTTTCCATTATCTAGTGGAACCTCTTGCTTTGTCTAAGTTTTTCATATTCTTCTTTAGTGATTTCGTCCTCACTGTCGAATTCAAATAAAGGATGTTCAAACTTGGGTTCTTCTTCTTCATCAGTATCTTCGGGCTTTTGGTGTTTTCCATTGTTATATTCCTCAAAGGCCTCACTCCATCTGTGAGTGTCACTATCCATTTGAGGGGAATCTAGATTGAGCAGGGAACTACGAGGATTTTCTCCTTGAAAGTGTGGTGTTTTAGGAGGCACTTTTGATCCTTTAGACGTGTACTTGTTGCATCTTGTGTTAACCATGAAGTTGTTTCTCAACTCTATCAATGTTTCCCAATAGTGAAAGTGAGAGTTTCAGATCATTCAAGTGGGCGTGTCTAGGTAAAAGTAACTATTTGTTGTTGGTGGATGTAAGTGATTCTAGTGTCAGAGGGTTAGAATGCCCTAATAGTGAGCTGGGAACCAAGTTGTTGGTAGAAAGTAGGTAGACCACACGTATTGAACTAATAGTGAAAGACTGACTAAGCATACAAGGTAGGTGTTTCAAAAGAGTTTTGAAATTACAATAGGGAGACTAGAAAAGACAATAAGGACCAGCTAAAGAGACAAAAGGGTATACTAATCAACTGAGACTTTCTAAGAATTTATCTTACAAATTCCCACTGTCCTGAATGCGAGCTTCCAGATGTGAGCCTCTGATGACACCAGATGCGAGCCTAAGTCCTAGATGCAACTGTTTTCTGACCAAATGTGAGCTAGCATATAGGATGCGATCCTAAATACCAGATGTAATACAGGGTATACATGATGTGATTTTATGGTGTCTTTGTCAATTTTGGTTAGTTCTAAAAAGTTTGTTTTTGAAGTGCGTGATGTTGCTTGTTTCCAGATTATGTTAAGAGGTGTCATAATGCATGAAAAACACTTGTACCCCAGGGTTTGAAATTTTTTGATTGTTTTGAGGAGCTTATCTTTTTAATGATATTTTCAAGCATGTCAAATAGATTTGCATTGTTAAGAGGGTGAAACAAACACTCATATTTTCCTATTCTCTAGGTGAAGGATGAAAATCTTTGCTCATTGACTTAGGTACACACTCAAATGCTAATTAGAATACAACTATCACCAAGCATGCAATGGCTCCAGTCATGATGTTGTATTAGCCGACTCCAAACACAAGTGAGGGCACAATATGATGAGTGTCTTGGGGCAATTACTTTTTTCCTTGCACAAAGATTATCACCCTTTCAAGGATGAATCAAGAATTATTTCAGTTGAAGTTGTTGTAGATTATTGGGCAATCCATTTGAAACTGTCCCCCATAGAATTGCACAAGGAAAAATTCAAGTGTATAGCCCTATGAGTACCTGAATATATGTAGTCTCGCAAGCAAGATTCAAGTGGCTCCACTCTACATATACCCAAATATGTTCAAGGAATGATGTCAAAATTCCATGAACAAAACCGGTTCCATCTTTCGAGGCTTTAGCCTATGACGAAGCAACTATTGATAGTGAGTTGGAAGGCTTGGCATAAAACCTGTCCTCACTTGGGTCATTCCTGGGAGATTTCTTCCTCAACCGGTAGGCCCTCTACTATTTAAATATATGTACCAAGGATTGGCAAACTTTTGATGTCTGGATTTCTTATTCTTCTAAAGAAGAAGAGCATACTCTCCTAATCTAAACCATTTTCTCCCAAAACACGTAAAGTAATGTTCATTCCTTCAAGCTATGTTGAGCTAAATTTAGTTTGTTCCTATTTAAGAAAAAATAGGATGCTTGAAGGTAAATTTTACCTTGTTCAATTAGCCACAAGATTTAGTGATTTGCTTGTCCAATTACTGATCCAAATTGAATTAAATGATTGAACTTGTTCTTTGACCTCGCAAATTTAATGCTTTGATTGTCCAATTTCTGATTCCAAAATAAATTATACGATGTAGTTGTTCATTGAACCACAAGATTTAGTGATTTGTGTTGTTCATTTACTGATCCCAAATGAAATTAAACTGTGAGATTGCTTGTTCATTTATCTCCAAATTTTGTTCAACCCATAAACTGATGTGTAAGTTTCTGATTTTTCTTAAAAGGAAAAGAGCATAATCCTCTAGTCAATTTAGTGATAGATTGGAATATGTATCTTAATTTTAAAAGAAAGTAAATAGAGGTCAAGATGGGGGTTGGGCAACCTAAAAAACCAAGTTAGTATCTGTTTATTTTAACTCCCATGAAAACCTTCAAGAACAACCTGCAAACAATTGTTAGGCTGCAAGATACCAAAAATACAACTTGTCAAAATGTTAGAGTTAGGAAAATGAAGTGTGCAAACTTTCTAACCAGATGCGAGCTTAAAAAAATCATTGAATGTGATACAGTATACTGTATGCCACCTTTCTTACCAGATACAATAGTATGCTCTCCAAATGCGAGCCTAAACTAAAAATGATCCAGGAAATCCCGGATGCGAGCCTCATTTACTGCGGTGCGATGGCGTATTCCAGATGCGATCCATAATGGTAAAAAATGAGCCTGTAATAGAATTCTGGGCATGCAAATTAGTGAAAAATTGATTAAAAATGAGGCCAAGTGTGAAATCGTACCCCACAGTGGGTGCCAGAAATGTGTGTGTATATTTGTGCACCTGTTATCTGCAACACAACACTTCAATAAGTCATTTTGTTAGTGAAAAACAAGGGTTAATGAGCATATAAACCATAACATCAACTTATTGTTTTCTAACTAGGATGAGTGTAGAAAATAACATAAAAGCCCTTAGATTATGCTAAATACCAGTGACATAAATAACCTAGCATGAAAGATTTGATTTAAAACAAGCTATTATTCAATGAGCAATGCATATTAGTCTAAAAATGGACATTATAACAATGCATGGTAATGGAACTATGAGATGAAAATGAAGCTATCTAAATCTTAGCAGCATAATAATGTATTTTCTAATATGAGATGAAGGCTCCTTTGTGCTCCAAAATGCATGCTTTTTATAGAAGAATGAGAGAGAGAGAGAGAGAGAGAGAGAGAGACAAGGTTCATTAATGAGTTGAGGGACTCATTAATGGTGGTGTAAGAGCCATTAATGACTTGAGCATTAATGAGGCATGGAGGAGACATGGGCTTAAGGCATCTTCATTAATGTGGCATTAATGAAAGCCTTAAAGAAGTATGGGAAGGGTGTAAGAGGGTGGCTTGAGAAGGTGGACTTGAGGAAGGAATCTTGAGATTCCTTGACTTTCTCAAGTGGGTGGAGTTGTTAATCATTCCTTAATGAAATGTAACAACATTAGGAGGTGGGTTAGGGTTAGAACTAGAATTAGGATTAGATTAGCAAGGGTGGAATGGGTTGAGATGGGTTAGAACCCAGGGTAGAAGTGGTTGATATAGGCTAGGTTGGGGTTTAAGGGAATATTAATTAAATGAATTAAACTTGTTTAATTAATTCAAAAATAGGATATTTAATTATTTAAGCATTTTATTACTTTTTAATAATTAAGGGGACTATAGCCATTTTAATTAAATTAAATAGGCCAGGGGAATGGGTTATTTGTAGGTGGATAATTGATTTAGGGATTTATTTAATTCCTAGTAAATTAATCATTTTTAGCCATGTATTTGATTGATTTTGATTTTGGCTAAAAGTAAATAATTTAGTGATTTGATCACTTTAGGAGATTAAATTGATTTCAAAAGAATTATGCCAAGCAGTAACAGGGTCGTTTGGATATAATTGGGGGTATGATCACACTTAGGGAAAATAGGGTCCATAGTTGGAACAGACCAAATTCATATCATCTCACCTATACAGATCATCCTATCTCTGAGCAAGGATAAGTCTACAGAATCTACATCTGGACTAGTAGGAACCGAGCATCAGGCTCCACCTACTACTGGGCTAAGCCTAACCGAGTCACAGAAGGTTACTGTGAATGTTTCTTCAGTGAGCATTGATGCTACAGTTGGTGCAGAAAATTTCAATGACCTATTCCAACTGAATACTGATGAGAAAATTGAGGAAGGAAAGGATAAGAATGATAGTGGAAAAGGTAATGAAATTGTTCCTTCACCCAATCCCAAGGATAGAGGAAAAGAGAAGGTAACAGATACTGATGATATTGATCTTGAGAAAGATATAGTGATTCCAAATTGGGATCTATCCAACTTGACAGTAGAGAATATGGATATACTAGGGGAGCTATGGAAGAAAAGAGCTACACAACAAAAGCTCCAAGCAGAAAAGAAGAGAAACCAAGAGCTAGAAGACATAAAATGTATATTCCTAGATTCTCTAAAAGTAGAATTAAATGAGAATGATTCTATTATGGACCAACTTGTTGATATAGTTCACAAGCTCAATAAATATTTAAGTGGTCAAGAAAAACTACTGCAGAAGGTAGAAAGGATACAAGTAAGATTGAAATTGACCAAGTGAAGCTAAACAATCTCATTATCTCTCTAGAAAATACTGTTAATAATGTTGTTCATTCTTTTTAAAGTTGAGTGATACTTCCAACTTTACCATGGAAATCAAGACCAAGCTTAAAAAGATAGATACAGATTTGAAGGAAAGTGCAAATCAGTTGGCACTTAACCCTAGTTCAAGTTTAGCACACTTTGTGAAGATTAAGTATATGATAGACATGCAAGCATAATTACTAAGGGAAGAAGAAAGAATAAGAGAATCTCTTACAGAAATATAACATAAGAAATGTAACATCTAAGATGTAAGGTATGAAAATGTGATGTATGTTTGAAATATATGTTACATTTGAAATTAGAATGTTTATTGAAATGGGAGGGATAAATAACATGTTCCTTTTATCCTTAGATGCACAAAGGATGGATCCAAATTGATTAACCCCAAAGGAAGGATCAATGCATAAATGAATCAATTGATTGGAAATAAGAATAAAGAAGATCTTAAATTCCATTTATAGAAATGAATATGTGATAGATTTAGAAAGATTAATAACTTTAATTGAAATGAATAGGAGAAAAAGGACTAATCTTAAAATGGTATAGATCTGAAGAATGATGTTTTCAAGGTCTGCACTTATTTTTTGGAAAATCTGCAATCGGATCTGGAATGGAAACACAGAGATGACCAAAACCCAGAAATATTTTTTTGATCTGATGCAGTTCCAATTTTTACCCTCAATTCAATGTCACCATTGACCCTGAATTTCTATTTCCAACCTAGGGAAGAATCGACCTCAAAATTCTCAGACATAAAATTTGTTTTTGGATCCTTATAGTTTGCCAAAAATGGTATCTGAATTTGCACTCTAATCCGCTGTTCTGAACCTATATCTGCAAGAAAAATGGACTTGTTTGTTGGGGGGAGGGGTTTGCCTTGGCCAAACCCCAGTTTTGGAATTAACATCAAAGTATAATTGAAATTTCATAAATAAAACAAATTAAATGAACAAATTCACCTTGCTTGTAGAAGCCCTTGTGGTGGATTTAAATCCGTGGATCCACAAGTATGTATGCACCAAATGGATGTAGAATGTAGGGTGTCTCAAATCAATTGCTTGTAGATCTTCAACCCCAATCTTGAATGAATCTTGGAATAGGAAGAGGCTTGGAGGAATGTTAATGAATAAATCTTCAACAAGAGGGCTCCATAGAGCTTTAATCCTTCAATGGCTACCAATGGATCTCCTTGATGAATTGAGTGCTTGAGAAGTTCTTGAATGCTTGAGAATGGATGAATGCTTCAATGGCTACTTGGATTGTTTCAAATCTTGCTTCTTTACCTTTGGATCTCACTTCTTAAGTCTTCAAGTCTTTGTCTTAGATTTCTCTTGTTTGTCGTTATCAAGTCTTTGATAGTTGATGATCATGGTTAGAGAAAATGAGAGGAGAAAACTTCTTTATATATGAATCTAGGGCACAATATTCTAGAGAGGCCTAAATAAGAGAATTAAATTTCAATTAGACCTATACCCCTAGAAGAGGACCTATATTAAATAAAATTTAAGATTTGTTTCTCCGAAGACCGAAACAGCCGACCCAGAAGCGGAAATTAATTCTTTTCAAAGCCCGACATCTAGAAATCCTGAGAACCTAAAATTTGGACCTTAGGTCAAAAAAAGGTTGATTCTAACCTAGCTCAAGGTAAATTTTTTCCTTGACCTAGAAAGGTTTACTTTGACACTGTGTTCAAAAATCCCATTTTGTAGTTTAGAGTGTCAGAAATAGGCTGGAAAAATTGAGAGATGGGGCAGAACAAGGGAAAAAGCCAAATCCAAGGCAGAGACCCAATCAAGGCACTTGACATGACCCCAAGCCACTTACTCAAAAGGCTAAACTAGTCCACAATGGAAGTGATTCCATTTTCCATCTATACAACTATGCAGAGCCAACTCCTTCCACACATGGATATAATATAAAAGTGTATAGCTCATGCCAAGACGCTCATACATGACAAAAACTTTTCAATTACAGAGCTTATGATGGAGTTTTCAACATAGATACACATTTAATTTCACATCTTGAAGGTGTTGCAAGATATTTGGGACAACACTTTATCTCAAATTTTGAAGTTACATAGTGATTTCCTATCCTACTTTGGTATTACCATATAGATATATTTTTGGCATTTGTGTCAAAAACAAGGGGGATAGTTATTGTATATAAATATAAGGAAATACATGTACAAAAGAGAAAAGAAGAAGAGATATATAATAGAAAAGATGCAAAAATAATTTTGAAAAGTAAAAAATAGATTCAGTTGTAACCGAGTCACAGAACTATTGTCAAAACCCGAGCAAGTACCCTAGCATATGGTAAGGGGGAGTTTTGACTCAGAAATTTGAGCAGTTTTTGAACATGATAAGTGTTTTTGGTCACTAATTCCAAAGGGGGAGATTGAAGAACTTATGGAAAAACATGTTGTCAATTAGTGCCAAAACACTTAGTCATCACAAAGTTGACCAACCCAGTAGTGCAACCCGAGCAGTTATAGTGTAACCTGAGCAGTGGCAGTGTCAACCAAGTAGACAGTGGTAATGAGTATTACCCAAGTGATCAAATATGACCCAAGTACACAGACTAGCCTAAATGCCAGAGTTTACTATGTTGCCTGAGTGACAGAATAATGCCCGAGTACCAGTATATTTCCCGAGTGGATCACTGGACCCGAGCAACAGTTTTGGGCTGACTTAGCTTATATTGTTTGATATTAATTTATCTTGTGGAAGCTGAATTATAGAAGTATTTGATTTGGATAAGGTATAAATATAAGGTATTTTTTTTATCCAAATACACATATAGAAGTGTGTATGTGAATATGAAGTGGCAGATTGTTTAAGAGGCCACATCAGCTTAAGGAACATCAGAGACTCATCCATCACAGTCAGGTGATTAATTTTTATATCATTGGATATTATTTAGAATATCAGAGTTGCATAGAATATCATTTACTGGTTCATCCTAACAGGTGCATCAGCAAAATCCTCTAACAAGGTGGACTTAATATTCCTTTACAAATCCCTTAACAGGGTTGCATACTTAATTTTATTGTACTAAATCCTTTCACAAGGTGGACCTAACAGTCATTATTTCTCCTAATAGGGAAGGCCATCAGAAGTGGTCAATTGTAAGATTTAACAGGATAATTTTATACTTCGGTAATAAATATTGTGGGTACCATCTCCACCCCAATTTTAATTTCTATTTGGAAGGTTTCTGGGTAACCAAATATTGTGTCAAGTGTTGTGGATGTTTATTACTTTTATGTTACATGCATGCAATCAGATTAGATAATCTAATAAAGGATTAAAGAGATTAATTTTTATTGGTTCATGATTCATCCCCCCCCAGTCACCTAGCCTCAACATATTTCCAACAATATAGCATATAAAAATCATGTCCAACCATCACATATGTCAATCAGCACAAAAACTTGATCTTATATATCGATCATCAAGACTTTCCAAGCTCACTATTGGCCCCAGGAACCAAATAGGTAATGTGTGAAGTTTTGGCCAAATTTCCCATTAAAAAATGCACCTAACCTTGAACTCAAACATAGAAGTCATTGTATGGGTCATCTCTAACATCTCCAAAAATCAAACTGATCAGATCATCAATCTGGTAGGTTTTCTAATTGATCCAGCATACAACTATCTTAGTCTCTTACTGAACTCTACTAACTTGATACTCAGAAGATCATAAATTCATCAAATTCTAATATAAAATGATGAAATCTTAGACATAGATACATAATACATATTAGAATCATCTCCTAGCTTCGCACATCAAAATTTGATCAAGTGTGTTCATACCGATCTATATACTAAAACATGTACATTGGGTATGTTATTCCATACATAGCCAAATTTGTAGGCAAACCTTCAGTATCATAAAAATATGTCAAGCTATCTTCAAAATAGTGTGTATTTGTCATCAATGACAACATACAACATATTCCTATCAGTTTCTCTTTCCAAAAATCTCCCTCTTTAGCATTGATGGAAACAATTAGCAAAAAATGACTAAGTGTACAAAATGCCAAACTCCAAAAAACAAATCTCTCCTTGTCTCTCCTTATCAAAAATTTAACTCCCCCTAAGTCGAATCTGTCATGTCATTTTTCCTTATTTCTCCTCCTTTGATATCAATGGAAAAGGTTGGGAACTACCTCAAAAAATATATACCAAAATCCTATGCCATTCGTTTATGTACATAGGTGTTCAAGGTATAGTTACAAAATTTTGAATATATTTGAAAAATTACTCCTAAGAGGAGCGAAATCTTTGTCCCAATTTTTCTTTATGATCTCTACAATCTAGATCTGACCACAAACTACATATGCCAAAATTTTTACCTCAACCAAATTAGGTGCATTAGGATACTCAAAGGTTGTAGTAGCTTCCTTCAAACTTCTAGATAGAATATCTATTTTTGGAACAATCTGATTAATTAGATCTTTGATCCCATCCTTTATCCTACTCCTCTCAATAACAAGTGAACCAATCTTATCATTGAGTGTTCTTACTTGACTGAAATTATTTGATGTCATTTCCTTTAAAGGATCAAAACTTTGTGATGATTCTGCTATCTTGGCTTCAATTTCCTTAAGAAATTTCTCAATGTCAGAAGCATCGATTGGATAATTGACACATCACTTATACACTTTGTCTCCTTTATTCAATGCATCTTTTATTTTCTAAATAGAAACTCCCAAAGAGTTCTTATCATTAGCAATTATGACATTAAACTAATTGAATATGTTGGAAATAAATTCACTTTGATTTTTTCTCAATGTAGACTTCTCTAAAGTCTCAAAGTCACTGTCAACAACATCCAATAATCCTTCAAGTTGAATAGATGTAGACATGTTTGGATCAAATGCATGAGCTGGCATATTTTTTCTTAAAACATTTATTTCCCTAGATAAAAGTTTGGTACATTTTTCATTGGTCTTCAGGATTCTCTCTCTTGCCTTAGCTAGAGAAATAGAAGTAAAATTGATCTTCATTTATATTTTCCAACTCAATTGGACCTTGCATGATCTGTGTTTAGGAAGTGTCTCTTTCCTTAGTCTTCTCAAAAACATTAGAATTTTTCATCTCTGCATCATCATGAACATGTCTATACAAAATTGTATCTTGAACTTTTTCTTCTTCCTTGTTCTTCTCACCTTCCACGTCATTAATTAAATAATTTATTTTTTGATCAATTTTAATGACTTCAATATACTTTATCTCACAATCATTTTCTATCTCAGTCAAATCTATATTCTCTGTCAAAGGTTCCACATTGAAAGTTGTTGGCAAGTGATGAGTTTTGTATGATTTGAGACACTTAGGGGTTTTCATTTATGGAAACATATCTGGTATATTGATCACTTAGAATGAACTTATGTTTTGGAGATACAGTCTTCAAAATGACTAAGTATAGAAGCAGAAAAATAGAGTATGACATTATTTTTTTGGTTAGTGAAGATTGATTACAACGATTTATGACTTGCAAGATTAGTGGAAGATACTATGGAGTATGCATGACCTGCACCTAAGATCGATTTAGTTTTGGATTTGATTACAATGAGTTAGAGATATTTTCAGACAAGTGCAGACAACAGGATAGCCTAACAGAGCAATTGAATAGCAGCGATGATTTGAGGAGTATAGTGTGGACTCCTAACAATCTAAGTTGGATTATAATTTTGGATAATCTATATTTGGTTATGTAAGATCATTGATTTTGTATTTTCCCTTTAAATTATTTATTTTGTATTGAGAATCAAAAATCTGATATTGTTAAGAGAGCTGACTTGATGTTGAGAAAGATATATATATGAAGACTTTTTGTAATGCAAATATATGATGGAAGTTTGATGAGAAAATGTATATGTGTAAGTGCGAATGGCAAAGAAGATGATGACAGAGATCATTGGATAACTATGAATGGAACTATCTAAGCATTGAAGATGCTTTTTTTTGTTCATTATCGAGAACACTTTATAACAAAAGTTTTGTTGTAAGAGTTGTTAGCTTAGTTGACCCCTAACAGGGTGTTGTATACCTTTAACAGGGTTTTTATTCCTCTAACAAGGAATTGTACTATGTAATATTCAGCTCCTAATAGGGCTAGGTCTCCTTACAGGGACATTATATTTTAGTTCATGCTTGTGGGTACCATCCCTACCAGGGTTTTCCCTTGGCCAGGGTTTCCTCGACAACAAATGATGGTGTTATGACTTTTGTGTTATTTGTTTATGTTCCTTTGATTTCAGTATGCCTATGGTTTATTTCAAATTGGTTTAAGTTTTATTTAAAGTGTTTTAAAAATGATTCACCGCCTCTCTTAGTATTACTTAATCCTAATGATTGGTATCAGATCTATTGGCCCTTAGAGAGAAATTCTAACAGCTTAAGGGAGATCATAATGGATTCAGAAAATTTACAAGAGAACTTTGAAGCATCACTTGAAGACCTTGATAAAGAAAAAGAAAAAAAAGGTGACTTGAGATTCAAATTAAGGAGAGTTGATGGATTCATTAAGAAACTTAAAGATCAACTTGAACTTTCCAGGAATCAGAGACATGATCTTTTGGTTCAGATAAAAGAAGATTCTGACAACAATAATTCAGATCAAATAAAGCAACTTGAACAAGACAATGATGCCTTGAAGCTTGAAAATGAAATGATGACTAAAGAGATTAAACAAGAAAATAATGCTAAGATCAAGACTGAAGAAGCTTTGAAATATGCTAATACTCTGATGGGACAATTAAAGATTGACCTTGACCATTACAAGAACAAGTATCTAGAATTAGAGAAATATAATCAAATCATAAAAGGTGAACTTGTTGAGACAAAGAAATACAGTGAGAAACTTCACATGAGAATTGAATTGATCTATGAAAAAAGAGATAAATAGAAACCTAAAGGTGATATGACTAGTATTGGATTCAATGAAGCTAAATGTTCTAAGAATAAAGAAGAAAAATTTGATGCCAAGATTGATACAAAGAAACCTATCCTTGAAGAACCTAAAGAACTTATCAGACCTTTCAGAGGTATATGTTTTGGATGCAACAAGTTTGGACACATGAAGATAGATTGTAGAGGTAATACCCCTTTCATAACTTTCTATTTATTGTTTTAATTTCAATGCAAATGGGCATAAGAAGATAGAATGCAGGAAACCTGATCAGAGCATGGAAGAATACAAGAGTGATTTTGACAATTGTTTTAGGAAAGAATAAGATAAAAAAAGTGGTAAAATATGGAAATTCAAAGATTCTAATGATGTATTGGTTCAGGAAGAGATATTGGATGCTACTAGATCTTTGCCTAATGCTAGAAAAGAAGAATTGACCTATTTGGTTGAGCATGGCCTTGGGGGGAGCATTGGATGAACACAACAGAATATATCCAACCCCTGATTATGTGGATTAAGCTCTAGTGAGCTTAGGCATGATATTGGCTGACATCATGGAACTTATATCTAAGAGCGCAACATCGAATGATGCATATTTTATGATCACGAGATTTATGACTGACTGGACAATATTGGGTAATGTGAGGTTTTAAAGCTTAATGATGTATAAAGCACCTAATGGTTATCTATTTCCTTACCATTTGACGAGCAGCGACCTATAGATGCACCTTTGATATATGATGTTTTGGATAGACGTAGATACAAGTTTAATAAACATCCTTTCAAGTTGTGTGAAGACGACCCTGAAGGATCATTTTCCCAGACACTGTATGCCATTTTGTGCATAGAAGATATTAGGGCATACATTCATTGAAAGTATGATATACTAGGTGTTGATGAAATTTCTACTGAAATGGAGTATATAACTGGTAATGGAAAAATGAGGGATTAATGTAAACACATTGACAACCTGAGCATTATAAAGATGTTGGACTTATACGAATTCAGCGAAGAGAAATGGTTTAAAATATTACTAAGTAGATTTCATGATCAGTTCATCTGGATAGGAGAGAAATATATAAAGATATGTAGTCAATTAATTCATGAGATTACTAGATTGGAAAACATTGGTACTATCCCTGTGGCTAAAAAGAACATAAAGAAACAAGTAGAAACCCTAACACATTCAAAATGGGACAAACGAGCCACGACAGTTAATGATATATTCTTACAGGATGTCAGATTGATTGCGATGATACTTGGTTACAAATTCTACTATAGTAGTAGACCTAACTCAATATCTACAGGTGTTATCATGATGGCCTACAAAATGGTGAAATAAAATACTACTTATAACCTATGCGAGGTTCTAGCGCAATAGTTTTTGGAGAATGTCAAACTAGTCAAGAAGGACAAGTCCAAAACCTTTCAATTTGGCTCACTCTTAATGCATATGTTTATCCATATTGAGGACACATTTCCTGGCATGTACCCAAGTGGTTGGAGAAAAGGGATACCTACTGGTATTAAGATTTTTGAGAGCTACCAAAGATAGAATAGCACATGGTTTGATGGAGAAATATTTGGGATGATCAAGATTCTTTAGAGGCAAATGAAGGAAAGAATCAAAATTCCTAAAGAACTAGTTGAAAAGTACAAGGACACAATTTTTTTTATGGTTGAGACAGACTGTGTATTTTTTGACACATTTATACCTAGGGTGAAATGGTGTTACCCTATGGTCTATGAAGTTAGTTTTGAGGTCCTAGTTATGCAATTTGAACATGTGTTGGCATCTGATATAGATTCATCTGAGGAGAGATGGGGAACCTATGAGGAAATGTCAGCAAAATTAAGAGAAGAGTAGCCATAGACATGAGGAAAAGGAAAGTTGAAAACATTTTTGATGAATGTGGAACAAAGGCAGGTTTGAATAAAGAAGAATTGAGAGAAGTGAAGAAGAAAATAGTAGAGCGATCTTCTAGATTGGCAAGTATTGCTACTGCAACCCTTCCACCTCCTAAAGTTGTTATGGTAGCTACTCCACCTCCTACAATTATTGATGTTACCACCCCTTTACCACCACTGAAGACATCATAAGAAGAGGCAGTTAAGATTGTACCTCACAGAAGCACTAGATCTACCAAACTAGATTCACCTCCTAAGAAACAAAGGACTGAAGGAGAAGAGAAGAAAATAGAAAAGGAGACCAGTAGTGACAGACAAGTAGGGAAGCCAAAATTGAAAATTATTGAAAAGAGAGCTATTTAGAAAGGTAAGCTTGTTTCTATGAACAAGTAATATGAAAGGTATGAGGAATCTTATAAGATTAAGATTAAAGATATTGTAGTAAATCACTTGCTAGTTTTCAAGAAGAACTTACTAGAATTAGAGGGAAGTGTAGCTGAGGAACTTTATGGTAGACTGGAAGTAAGGAAACAACTTGCACACATGGAAGATGATGCTATTAGGAATCAAGCAAGTGACAATATATTACGTGTAGTTTCTATGCAAGAGAGAGATAGAATATTTGGTGAACTGAAACCTTTTTTGAGGACCAAGGCAAGATTAGTGAAGATTATGGAAATAAAGTATGATGAAGTCTTAGAGGAGACTCAAAAAGTATTAGATCAGATATTAATGACTGATATTCCTAAGAAGACTCCACTTCCTAAAATAAACACACCTACACCTATAGGAATTGCTGAATGTTCTAAGAC
Organism: Thuja plicata; assembly: GCA_018584345.1. Classification (NCBI taxonomy): domain Eukaryota; kingdom Viridiplantae; phylum Streptophyta; class Pinopsida; order Cupressales; family Cupressaceae; genus Thuja; species Thuja plicata. The sequence goes on from MU227039.1 coordinate 1,492,638, forward strand.
AACTGAAGTGAATGTTGGGATGGGAAAAGATACAATGCAAACATATTTCTATGTCTTTGGTGTGCCTGTGACCCTTGACATATAGTTTGATGAGAAGGACCCATTTGTAGGTAGTATGGACAACACAATTGCAGAGGAGAAGGAAGAACAAAAATAAGGAGAATAGGAAAAGGAAGAACAAAAGGAGGAAGAGAAGAATATTGAGTCTGAATAGAGAATTGAGACTAAGACAACAAAATAGAAAGAGACAAGAGCTAAGGTAAAACATGAACTTGATACACCTACTAACCTATTGTTGGCAAGTATGGATAGAACATTGAGAATTGATGTGGACAGTATGGATGAGGATGAGTTGATGAGACTATCCTTCATTGCATTCTCTAAAGATAAGGAAAGATCTGAACAGAAAGGAGATAAAATATCTAAAGAGATTACTAGGGAAGTAAATACAGTGAACAAACTCCTCCCTGTACCTATTTTATTTCAAGGAAAGGATGAAGTAGAGAATTTAAGGTTGACACTTGATGATTTTGATAGTCACTATGAATCTTTATTGAAGATTGTTGAAGAGAAGGCCGAGAAGAGTTATCTAGAAAAGAAGTTGAAGGAAGTTTGCCATTCTATCTCATGGGACTTGGCATTCTAAGAGAAGCTACAACTAAGGAAAGAAACTGTGTCACACATTGAAGGACACTATACAACCATTGTATAAATCCTATCATACATATATAGAATATTGAAGACATTTTGGCAAAGGAAAGGGCTTCACTGAACAAAATGATGGACAGTTGTGAGACCTCCTCACAATATATATTAGAGATTGATAGAGATATAACAAAAACCTATGAAAAGATGACTATATTAAGGGAGAGTCATGACAAGATTTGGTTTGTTGAAGAGTTTAATCACTCCTAAACTATCAATTCTTGAAGTGCATTTATCTAATATGGAGAAGACAGTAGAGTCATTGACAAATTCTATGCCTACATAATTGAAAGCCACAGAGACATCATCTTATGCACTTAATGGACTAATTCATGTTATTTAGTTATTGATTGATTCATGGAGCACTGAAGTGAAGATCATGGAAGATACCTTCCAGGATGTACTCAAATTGGTGAGCAAACATTGAAATCCTACAATTTTGTAAATTTTGGATGCACCTTTGTCATTGTTTTCAAAGGGGGAGAAGAGAAGAAAAATGAGAGAATAAAAATGAGTTAGTAGAAAATGAGTTACAAAAAATATATATATATTTGAAAGAAAAAAAAAGAGAGCAGTAAGTTGGGACACTTAGTCATTTTTTGCTAAGTGTTGCCATCAATGCCAAAGGGAGAGATTGTTGGAAAGTGATGAGTTTTGTATGATTTGAGACATTTATGGGTTGTCATTTATGGCAACATATCTGGTATATTGATCGCTTGGATTGAAGTTATGTTTTTGAGATACAGTTTTTAAAATGACTTAGTACAAAAGCAGAAAAAAAAAGTATGACATTATTGTTTTGGCTAGCAAAGATTGAGTACAAAGATTTATAACTTGCAAGATTAGTAGAAGATGCTATGGGGTATGTATGACCTCCACCTAAGATCTATTTTGTTTTGGAGTTGATTACAGTGAGTTAGAGATATTTGCAGACAAGCGCAGACAGTAAGACAACGTAACAGAGCAGTTGAATAGAAATGATGATTTGAGGATTATAGTGTGGACTCCTGACAAGCTAAGTTGGATTATAATTTTGGATAATCTATAGTTTGTTTATGTAAGAGCATCAAATTTTTATTTTCTCTTTACATTATTTATTTACTATTGAGAGTCAACTATGTAATATTGTTAAGAGAGCCGACCTGATGTTGAGAAAGATATATATATAT
>MU227039.1:1494561-1509499 GCA_018584345.1 Thuja plicata
ATATATATATATATATATATATATATATATATATATATATATATATATATATATATATGAATACTTTTTGTAAAGTGAAGATATGATAGAATTTTTATGAGTGAATGTATATGTGTATGTGTGAATGATAGAGTAGAGGATGACAGAGATCATTGGATAACTATGACTAGAACTATCTAAGCATTGAATATTATTGTTTTTGTTCATTATTGTGAGCACATTGTAACAAAAGTTTTGTTGTAAGAGTTGTAAGCTCAGTTGACCCCTAACAGGGTGGTGTATACCTTTAAGAGGGTTTTTATTCCTCTAACAAGGAATTGTACTATCTAATATTCAGCTCCTAAAAGTGCTAGGTATCCTTATTGGGACATTACACTTTAGTGCATTCTTGTGGGTACCATCCCCATTGGGGTTTTCCCTTGGCCAAGGTTTCCTTCACAAAAAATAATGGTGTTATGAGTTATGTGTTATTTTTTATGTTTCTTTGATTTTAGTATTCTTATGGTTTATTTGGAATTGGTTTAAATTTTATTTAAATTTTTGTAATACTGATTCACCCCTGTCTCAGTATTACTTAATCCTAACAGAAGTAATAGGAACTCCTTCAATGTATGGATCAGGTTCATCCTCTTCCCTTTGGGTTGGTGTATCAATTGGTGAATCAAATTTCTCAACAATGGTTTCTATATCATCCTTCTTCTGAATTACATTAATGCTATCTTCAATGAGTACCTTATTCAGAATATTTTATGTCTCCTCAAATACCTCCTCAATGTTTGCTATCATTAGCTTGTTTATTTTTGTTTTTCTTCTGAAATCTTTCTTCGCTAAATCAAGGATCTTATGAATTTATTCAATAGAAAATAAAAGACTAAGTTGAAGTAATATTTTTTCCCTTATCTCCTTGTCCTTTTCTAAAGTTGTCAATCTTATTCGATCAAGCTTTTCATATAATTCATTAGGTATTTCACTTCCAATCTCTATTAAAGATTTATTGTACTTGTTCAAATATACTATCATTCCATCTTCAATTCTCCTCTTCTCAACTTCATCATACTTATTGTAATATAAGTTTACTTGAACTTATATCTCATAAGAAGTCATATTCTTAATAACATCATCAACATAAAAATGTTTCTTACCAATATCAATCTCGGTTCTCTTCATTGAAGGTTCATCTTCAATAATCCATGTTTCCTTAGCACCTTCTGATCTAAGATTTTTCACTACATCATCAAAATTGGTAGCATCATCCTTATCTTCTTCACCGAAACCTTTGTAATTTATTTTGGGTTTTCATCTCTTTACTCTCCTTCTAGTAGGGGTGGTACTATTCTTGTTCTTTACTGATTTGTCTTTTGTTGTCATGGGAGTAGATTTCTTAGGTGAAATAGGTTCCTTATTGATTGTATTAGTTGCACTTCTAATTTGTCTAGCCCTTAGTGATTGTGCAAATAGAATGTATACATGAGGGGCATCCTCCACATAAATTAGTTCTTCTACAGTTATATCCTTTCCCATTTTTTTTCATGTTTTTCTTACTTCTTCATTGCTTCTGAAACTTGTTCTTTATTAAATCCCATCTTTACTGCCACTTCCTCTACCTCTTTTCATATTTTTATTTTTCTACCCGGTCTATTGAGGATCTCATGCACTTCAAGATGTTTCTCATAGTATGTACCGAACCTCTGTTATGAAGTGTCAATATATATTTTTAGAATGTCTTCTGCATAGGGCTCAAGAAGTGGACCATCCACCTCATATCCCATAGGCATTACCCATGAGGTTCTGGGTTCAACTTCCTCCATTAAACATGCATCGCTTTCTACCATGAAACATAGTATTTTCATATTTATTTACAATCTCAGGAGGAATTTTGTATCTTATCTGCATAGACTCCTGAAATTGTTTAAAGAAATTCCATATATTACTTTTTCTCAACTAATCTCCAAGCATTTCATAGAATTTCTTGATCTGAATAGAAATAATTGTATGCTTTTTCATACTATATTCCCAACTCTTGGAAAGTGATGAACTATAACTGATTGAATGTTTGAAGATGACACATTGATGATCACTAAGATGCAAAAGTGAATGCAAGACATTAAATAATTTAATGTATTGTATTGTCATTGATGTCAACTTGATATGGTATGATTGTTCATACACATAATATCATAACCTTGAAGATCTAAAAAAGACAAAGTTTATGTTATTGGTAAAACATAAAAAGTTTGTATACACCGAGTGACACTGAACACCGATGTATAGTGAACCCCAAGAAGTTCACAGTGTAAACCGAGCACAGTAGTAAACAAGCAAGAGTTACCAAGAAAGTGTCACTAAGAATTTCACAGTGTATACCAAGCATCATAGTAAACTAAAGTTGTTATCGAGCATAACTGGATTTGATGGCTGATCAAAACTGAAGTTAAAGAACAGCAAAACTACTTAGCTAGCAGAGTTATATTTAGAGATTGACTCATTGATTTCTTTATTCTTAACGATTACTTAACCTAAAGCATGAAAAGAGTTTTAAAGCATGTTTTATTGAAAATTATCAAGGAGAGATTTGTGGAATAAAACTAAAGCATAGCTTTATGGGATAAAGAAAAGCATGGCGAGTTTTGTAGATCAAGAACTGATCTATGAAAAAAACAACAAGATTGAACAGCTAATCATGTCTATATAAAGAGACAAGGAATTCATTATGAAAAAGAGGAATGATGAGTATATTTTTATGAAGATAGAATTCTTCATGCAAATCTGATCATACAAACTGAAGAACAGATCCAAGAAAATCTGCAGACACCGAGCAACAGAGGACAAAGCATTCACCGAGTAGAACAAAGAAAGGGAGAAAAGGAACTGAAGATTAGAGAGGTATTATTGAGATGACAATAGATATGAATATCTACAAGTTAAAGTTGTATTTTGAACATATCATTTACTCTATCAATTTAACCATTGATTCAAAAAATCTCTTAACCCATTGGGATTTAACAGTCCTTATTGTATTGAGATACTCAAGAGTATCAAAAGGTTTTCTTGTTGACAACATAGTGAGTGCCAGGTCAAAAGATAAACTATTTTTTTTTAAATCCTCTAACAAGGTCACACTTAACAGTGTAAATTGTAACCTTTAACACGGTTGACTCTTCACCAAGATTACTTCAGAAGAGTAAAAATATTTTGGGTTACCGGTCCCAGGTGGTTTTTTCTTAGCAGGGTTTCCACGTTAAAATCTATGTGTCAAATGTGTATATGTTTCATTACATTGATATTTTTCTTTACACATTATTGAAACTGGATTGGTCAGTTAACACTAAGTTTATTTACTGCTATTTGGTAAAGTCTAGAAAAGATAAACAAAATATCTTACCGAGTAGTTTATATTTGTTAGAATTATTTATGGCATACATCTTGATGATTGGGGACTGTAAGATAACTATAGGGTATTATATTTGAGATATAAGTTTTTGGTTGGATCTTTTGGAATTATTTTTAAGGCAACTGATTCACCCCCCCCCCCNAACTGATTCCCCCCCCCCCCCCCCTCTCAGTTATTCTAACAATTGGTTTCAAAGCTTTGGTGCTTGGAAGAAAATTTTAAAGGGACTTAAGATAAAGATCACAAGATGGGTAAAAGGAATGTGCCTAACTTGAACAAAGATAACTTTTTATCATGGAAAATAAGGTTAAGACTTCATCTATCAGGTATTGGAAATGACATTACACAACACTTGGATATTGAATATGTTGCACCTACTAGACCTCTGACTGTAGATCAATTGAGAGAGAAACATGAACACAACTCTATGATGATATAACTTGCTTCTTCAATAACCGATGTTGAATTTGAAGATGTGAAATCATGCACCTCTGCAAAGAAAATGTGGGACAAACTCAAGCTAGTACATGGAGGAGACACCAATGTGCTGAGAACTAAAGCTGAAAGTGTAAGAGGAAATTTTAATGGCTTGAGAATGAAAGGAGAGAACATCACTCAGTATAGTAGAATAATCAAAGAAGTTTTTAATGCTATCCTTGAAGTAGGAGGAGTACTTGAGGAAGAAACAGTGGTAAGTAAAATTCTGAGAACCTTACTGCATGTTTATGCTATTAGAGTATCTGAAATTCAAGAAATGAGAGCAGTAGCAAATAACAATGTTACTCTTGATAGTTTGATTGGTATACTTATTTCATTTGAGATGAACAACTATGACAATAGTGTCTTACCTACTATTGAGTCTGCATTCAAATCTTCTCTGAAAATAAGAAAATCTAGTAACAAACACACTATGAGAAATGATAGTGATGAACATGAAGCAAAAATGGCTAGGATATTACATAGAGGTAAAGGAAGATACAAAGGTAAATTACCATTGATCTATTTTAATTGCAAAGAAATTGGACATTTTTCTGCTAGATGCCCTAACAAGAGAAAGGATGAAAGAAACAATGACAAATATTATGAAAAGAAGTATGACAGAGACTAGAAAAGAAACTGACACTCTGAAAAAAGAGATAACCAAGATTACAAGGAAAAAGGAAAGAAGTATTGTTACCTGGTTGAGAACAAAGCTGAAAGGTCTGATACTGATTCTAATGAAGATATTGATGTAGTATTTGTTTCTATGAAGGATGATTAAGATGAAGAAGAACGGTATGTTGAAACATCAATCATATCTAAAGTTAGCAAAAATGATGTCTAGATTATTGATAGTGGTTGTACTCATCACATGATTGGAAATAAAGAAAAGTTTGAAACTTTTCTTTATTATAATGGTGGATCAGTTAGGATGGGTAATGACTCACCTTGCCCAGTTGAAGGAAAAGGTACCATCATGTTGACTAATCTGATCAGATGTGAAAATTCATATTGGGTGAAAGGACTTAACTATAATTTGTTGAGTGTTTCACAGGTGAACAACATAGTACACCAAGTTGCATTTGAGAACAAAAAGGTAATGATCTATAATGGAACATGAAATTTGATCGGTACTGGTGAAAAAACAAAAGGTAATCTATACTATCTTGATAATATTGAGACCACTTGTTTATTGGCTAGAAATGAAGGTGTTTCATTGTGGCATAAAAGGTTATGTCATGTGAGTTTTGAAAACATGGTTAAGATAAGTAAGAAAATAAAAGTGAGAGGCTTACTAAGTATTTCAAAGCCCGACCATGTTATGTGCAAGAATTGTCAAATAAGAAAAATGACAAAGTCTAGTTTCAAGAGCAAAACCTACATATCTAATGATATTCTAGAGTTAGTCCATACTAACTTATGTGGACCAATGAGAACAAAGAGATATCATGGTGATAGATACTTTATTCTATTTTTTGATTACTATTCTAGGATGATGACTGTCATGTTCTTAAAAGATAAATCTGAAGCATTCAAGATTTTCAAATGGTATAAAGCTAGAGTTGAAAAATAAAGAGGAAAAGAATTGAAATGTTTAAGATCAAATAGAGGAGGAGAATTTATTTCTAATGAATTCACTAACTTTTGTAATGAGCATGGGATTACAAGACAGGTTTTTGTACTGAGAACACCACAACAAAATGGGTTTGCTAAAAGGAGAAATAGATCAATTGTTGATTGTGCCAGAACACTGATGATTGAAAAAGGCATCACACAAGCATTCTAGAGAGAAGCTGTAAGTATTGTTGTCTATACACTAAACTGAGTTCAACTGAAGAAAGACACAAATAAGACACCTTATGAGATATGGTAGGGATACACACCAAATGTGAGTTACTTTACAATTTTTAGAAGTCAATGTTATATAATGAAAGATGATAGAAATGGGAAACTTGACTCTAAAAGTGATGACATAATATTTCTAGGATATTCTACTAAAAGAAAAGCTTATAAATGTTTGAACAAATCTTCTAACAAGATCATTGAGAGTGCAAATGTTAAAGTGGATGAATTTGCTAAGAAAAATGATTAAGAAAGAAGAAAGGAACCTAAAGATTACAATAGATTTGTCTACATTGAAGAACCCAATGTCTTACCTGGGCAACAGAATAATGAAAATGAGCAACAAGCTGCACACACTAAAAATTAGGAAAATGATCACAATGTTGAATCGAGCGATGAAGATCAAAATGGAGATCAAGATGAATATAAAAATGAAGAACAAAGATCTGAACCTGTACTTGCTAAATATATCAGAAGACATTATCCACATGACTAGATCATTGGAGACAAAAGAGTAGGAATGAGAATAAGAAGTAAGTCACTTAATAATAGATGTTTGATTTGTGATTTGGAGCCTAAATATGTTAATGTTGCACTTGAGAATCAAGAATGGGTTATTTCAATGAATGAAGAGATTGAACAGATTAAGAAGAATAAAACATGGACATTAGTACCTAGACCAAGTGATAAAAATGTCATTGGCACCAAATGGATTTTTAGAAATAAACTTAATGAGAATGGAGAAGTCACAAGGAACAAAGAAAGGCTGGTATGAAAAGGGTATGCACAAGAAGAAGGTATTGATTATGGAGAAACCATTGCACCCATTGCTAGACTAGAAGAAGTAAGAATTCTACTTGCTTATGCTGCTTTTAAAGGATTCAAAGTATACCAAATGGATGTTAAATCTGCATTTTTGAATGTAATACTAGAAGAGGAGGTATGCATTGAATGACCTAAAGATTTTGTTATTCCTAACAAGAGGAACATGGTTTGTAAACTACACAAAGCCTTGTATGCATTGAAACAAGCATCGAGAGCATGGTATGAAAGACTTCACTCTTATCTCATTAGTATTGGATTTATTAGAACAAGTGACAACAATAATCTATATTTGAAAGGAGATACTAATGATAAAACTTTGATTGTTGAGATATTTGTTAATGATATCATATTTGGAGGTATTGATATGCTATGCAAATCATTTGCTGATGAAATGAGAGAAGAATTTGAAATGTCAATGTTTGGAGAGATCAAATTTGTTCTTGGTCTATAGATTCTACAACAGGATGAAGGCATCCACATCACACAATCCAAATACATCAAAGAAGTTCTAAAGATATTCAAGATGGAGGACTCAAAACTAGTTGGAACACCTATGGCAACCAGATGCGAATTGGCAAAGGAAGATAACACAACTAAGGTAAATTAGACCTTATACAGATCTATGATTGGTAAACTAATGTATGTTATACACACAAGACCTAATATAACACATGCAGTTGGTATAGTTGGAAGATTCTCTGCTAATCCTAAGGAATCACACATGACTGTTGTTAAAAGAATTTTGAGATATTTGAAAAATTCTGAAGACTATGGTTTGTGGTATAATAAAGAAGGAAAATTTGAGCTACAATTTTACACTGATGTTGATTGGGCTGGAAACATAGATGATAGAAAGAGCACTACAAGAGGATCATTCTTTATGGGTGACAGACTTGTCACATGGATAAGTAAAAACCAAGGATGCATATATCAATCAACTACAGAAGAAGACTATGTAGTAGTTGCTGTAAATTTCTCTAACATTGCATGGATCAAGCAATTGTTGAAAGGTATGAATAAGGAAATTATTGACCCAGTAATTATCTATTGTGATAATACAAGTTCTATAAACATCTCAAAGAACCCTATGATGCATGCTAAGACAAAGCACATAGCTATTAAGTATCATTACTTAAGGGAACAAGTACAAGAGAAACATGTGATACTGGAATATGTACAATCCAAAGAACAACTAGAAGACATATTCACAAAACCATTGCCAAAAGAAACATTTGAGTACCTGAGGAATAGACTAGGGGTTCATCCCTTATCTACTAGTCACTAAGATAACAAGGAGGTTGCATCAGCCTACACAATATCAAAATATTAATCATGTTCATGCAAGCTGAGATATGGGAAAGAAATCTCAAAGGGAGAAAATATTGTTGGCTACTACAGAGCTATAAAAAAATTTTGGCATTACTGTCAAAGGGAGAGAAATATTCAATGAAATATACATCAACAAGAAGAAAATCTAAAGGGAGAGAAAGATTAAATGAGATGATGAAGGGGATTCCCCTTAATACCATAAATACACAATAGAAACAAAGAGAAACAACATAAATTTGTAGGAATAGAAAATTGGCTTCTTATTGGCTCCACAAATGTAGAATTATAAACTTTAGAATTACAATATCAAAAGCCACATGGGCATCCCTTACAATAATTTGTAGGACAAAGCCTCCAATAACCACCCTGAAATGCCCTAGAAAAGACTATGGGCCTTCCTTAAATAGGCAATTTTCCACTGCCTGAGAAGGTTCTAGAAATCTAGCCATTAAGGCCGACTACCCTTAGCATTTAATTAGTTTTCACTTTTATTACAAAAGGGTTGGCTTTAAATATTTACAAAATATGAGATTAGGTAGCCCAACTTTTGGAAGCCATAACTTTTAAACCATAGCATTGGCTATTATAACCACTTTCCAGAAAGGGGAGATCACGATCTACAGTGGCTGACACGTGAAGTGCCAATCAGTTGGGGGTTCGACCTCATCTGGAGCCTCTAAGGTCTCAAAAATTGAGCTCAAAGGTTTCACACCCTAAAATCTCAACAGTAAATCCTTAATAACTTCGCCAATGCATATGCTATGGCAATGAAACTCAACTGGCATGCTTATATGACTAAGATGATCCTTCACCTAGAAAATTAGAACATTCCAAGTTCAAATGGCCAACTTACTAAAAATAGAAAGTTTCCAAAAATAGCAGCCCTTATTGAATAGAAAATACATATTTTTGGGTGATGCAAGATTGCCCTTACACCCAGGATGCTCCTGCATTAATTTGAGAAGTGACCCTATCACATCTCAGGTGTGCAGAGGAAAACCAAGATGGTCAACCTCCTCCTTTGCCAGCCATGATGAATCTTCTATAGGTTGTCCTCTCCATTTGACCAGATACTCTTCATATGTCCTGTTCCTTGTGCTTCTGCCAACATGACTATCTAGTATATCTTCAATCTCCTTGGTAGCTGAAGTAGTAGCTGGAATACTCTAGTGTGCTTCTGTGACCTTGCCTTCAACACCCCCTTCATGGTACTCTGTCAAATCTACAATGTTAAATACTGGTGAAATATTCAACTTAGTAGGCAATTCTACCTCATAAGCATTTCCTAAATCATGCTTCTTCAGTATCTTACATGGCCCAAACTTCTTCATTTTCAACTTGTTATATGTACCAACTGGAAATTGCTCCTTCCGCAAATGAACCATGACTTCATCCCCAACCTAAAATTCTTTATGCCTCCTTCTCTCATCTTCCTTAGCTTTATACTATGCATTCATCTTGGTAATGTGCTTCCTCACCTCCTCATGGATGTTCTTCAAATGTTCTGCAAAATCCTCAGCTTCAGCACTACTTATCTCTCCTTTGTCTATCTTCCTCAACTCTGAAGCATTTCTGGGACTACTTCCAAATACAATCTGGAATGGTGATTTACCAGTTCTCCTATTGACAAAATTATTGTACACAAATTCTTCCTATGGTAAAATCAAATCCCAACCTGTTGGCTTATCTCCAACCAAACATCTCAGCAAATTCCCCAAACTCCTATTCACCACCTTTGTCTATCCATCAGTTTGTGGATGATGTGATGAGCTGAACTTCAAGTCTGTCTTCAACTTCTTCCATAATGTGCTCCAGAAATATCCAACATACTTAGTGTCTCGATCTGAAACTATACTCTTTGGCAGACCATGTAGTCTCACCACTTCTTTGAAAAATAATTCAGCCACATGAATAGCATCATTAGTCTTCTTACAGGGAATGAAATGTGCCATCTTTGAAAACCTATCAACCACCACAAAAATTGAATCATGTCCCCACTGAGTCCTTGGTAAACCAAGAATAAAGTCCATACCGATATCCTCCCAAGGCTTCTCTGGTACAGGTAATGGTTGATACAATCCTATATTCTGCTTTGTTCCTTTTGCCATTTGACATACTCTACAACTCTGTACAAACTTTTTGACATCTTGTTGCAACTGTGGCCAATGATAATTCTCACTAACTAGAGCAAGGTGTTTTATCTCGGCCAAAATGTCCAGCCAATCCTCTGCTATGCTTCTCCTTGATGAGATTCTCCCTCATAGAACTTCGTGGAATGCACAACTAGCTCCCTTTGAATAACATTCCATCCTGAATGATGAAGTCCAGCCACTTCGTTCTATCTAGAGTAATAGGTTTTGTACAAGCTTTCCAAGCTTCACCAAAATCAGGATCCTGTGGATAAAAACTCTTGAGTTCCTTGAACCCAACCACCTCGATTTGTATCTCTATTAGAAAAAGTTGCCTTATGCTAAAAGCATCTGCAACTCTGTTAGAATTTCCACTCCTGTGTTTCAAAACAAATGTGTAACTCTGCAAAAATTCAACCCATTTCAAATGTCTTTGATTCAACTTTCCTTGACTATTCAAATATTGCAAAACTTGATGATCAGTATAAAAAATAAACTCCTTAGGAAGTAGATAGTGTCTCCACTTCTTCAATGCTTGAATTATAGCATAAAACTCCTGATCATAAACAAAATATTTTCTCTTAGCATCATTTAACTTCTCACTGAAATATGCAACAGGTTTACCTTCTTGGCTCAAAACAACTCCTATTCCAATACCACTAGCATCACAGTCTACTTGAAACACCTTATTGAAATCAGGAAGTGCTAAAATAGGTTATTCTGTAACTTTTTGTTTTAACAGTTCAAAACTCTTCTTAGCCCCTATAGTTCACTTAAACTCTTTCCTATCCCCTCTCATTATTTCAGTCAAGGGACCACAAATACTTCTCTGATACCACTTGATGAAGGGGACTCCCCTTAAAACCATAAATACACAATAGAAACTGAGAGAAACAACAAAAATTTGCAGGAATAGAAAATTGGCTTCTTATTGGCTCCACAAATGTGGAATTACAAAATTTAGAATTATAATATCAAAAGCCACATGGGCATCCCTTACAATAATCTGTAGGACAAAGCCTCCAATAACCACCCTGAACTGCCCTAGAAAAGACTATGGGCCTTCCTTAAATAGACAATTTTCCACCGCCCGAGAACATTCTAGAAATCTAGCCATTAAGGCCAACTACCCTTAGCATTTAATTATTTTTCACTTTTATTACAAAAGGGTCGGCTTTAAATATTTGCAAAATATGAGATTAGGTAGCCCAACTTCTGGAAGCCATAAATTTTGAACCGTAGCTTCGATTGGCTATTATACCACTTTCCAGAAAGGGGAAATCATGATCTACAATGGCTGACACGTGAAGCACCAATCAGCCGGGGGTTTGACCTTGATTCGGAGCCTCTAAGGTCCTGAAAATTGAGCTCAAAGGTTTCGCACCCTAAAATCTCAACAGTAAATCCTTAATAACTTCACCAATACAGATGCTATGGCAATGAAACTCAACTGGCAGGCTTATATGACTAAGATGATCCTTCACCTAAAAAATTAGAACATTTCAAGTTGAAATGGCCAACTTACTAAAAATAGAAAGTTTCCAAAAATAGCAGCTTTGTACAAAATAGCCCTTATTGAATAGAAAACACATATTTTTGGGTGATGCAAGATTACCCTTACACCCAGGATGCTCCTGCATCATGAAATAACCATCCATCAAAGGAAGATAATTGGAGAAATTTAACACTACATATCTATCCAGACAAAGAAGAAGAGAGAGTTGCTACACCTATCTATTGAAGGGAATGAAGAAAGGGAGAGCACACAGCAAAATCAAATCTAAGATAGAAGAGCTTACCGAGATTCAGATATTTGAATTGGTTATAGAACAATAAGTTTGGTATGTTATGGCATATCTTATACTGCATATTTCATAGTATGTTGTCATCAATGCCAAAGGGAGAGATTGATGAACTATAATTGATTGAATGTTTGAAGATGACAAGTTGATGATCACCGAGATGCAAAAGTGAATGCAAGACATTAAATCAGTTAACGTATTGCATTGTCATTGATGTCAACTTGATATGGTATGATTGTTCATACACATGATATCATAACCTTGAAGATCTGAAAAGACAAAGTTTATGTTATCGGTAAAACACAAAAATCTTGTATACACCGAGTGACAGTGAACACCGACGGACAGTGAACCCTAAGAAGTTCACAGTGTAAATCAAGGACAGTAGTAACTGAGAAAGTATTACTGATAAAATGTCACCGATAAGTTCATAGTGTATATCGAGCGCTACAGTAAACTGAAGTTGTTACCAAGCATAGCTGGAGTTGATGATCGATCAGAGCTGAAGTTAAAGAATGACAAAACTACTTAGCTGGCAGAGATATATTTAGAGATTGACTGATTGATTTCTTTATTTTTAATGATCAGTTAAACTAAAGCATGGAAAGAGATTTAAATCATGTTTTATTCATAGTTATCAAGGAGAGATTTGTGAAATAAAACTAAAGCAGAGCTTTACGAGATAAAGCAAAGCATGGAAAGTTTTGCGGATCAAGAAGTGATCTATGAAAAAAACAAGGAGATTGAGTGGCTAATCATGTCTATATAAAGAGATAAGAAATTCATTATGAAAAATAGGAATGATGAGTATATTCTGATGAAGATAGATTTCTTCATGCAGATCTGATCATACAGGCTGAAGAATAGAGCCCAGAAAATTTGGAGACGTCGAGCAACAGAGGTCAGAGCATTCACTAAGAAGAACAAAGAAAGGGAGAAAAGGAACTGAAGTGAACATTGTTCAGAGAGTTATTATTGAACTAACAATAGATCTAAATATCTACAAGTTAAAGTTGTATTTTGAACAGATCATTTACTGTATCAGTTTAACCATTGATTCAAAAAATCTCTTAACCGAGTGGGATTTAACAATCCTTATTGTATTGAGATACTCAAGAGTATCAAAAGGTTTTCTTGTTAGCAACATAGCGAGTGCTAGGTAAAAAGATAAAATATTGGTTTTAAATCCTCTAACAAGGTTGCACTTAACAGTGTGTATTGTAACCTTTAATAGGGTTGTCTCTTCATGAGCTCACTTCAGAAGAGTGAAAATATTTTGGGTTACCGGTCCCAGGTGTTTTTTCTCTTGGCAGGGTTTTCACATTAAAATATGTGTCAAATGTGTATATGTTTCATTAAATTGATGATTTTCTTTACACATTATTGAAACTGGATTGGTTGATTAATACTAAGTTTATTACTGCTATTTGGTAAAGTCTAGAAAAGATAAACAAAATATCGTACCGATCAGTTTATATTTGTTAGAATTATTTATGGCATACATCTTGATGATTGAGGACTATAAGATAACTAGAGGGTATTATATTTGAGATATAATTTTTTGGTTGGATCTTTTGAAATTATTTTTAAGGCTACTGATTCACCCCCCCCCCCTCTCATTTGTTCTAATAGGAAAGTAGTTCATGAAATAGAAGAAAATGCATACCAAGATCTTATCATACTTAAATATTTTCCTCTTATCCTTTTTTATCTTGACCAAATTCTTCATCAACTAATCTCTCAAGGATTCATAGATGTCATAGTTAGCATTCTCTTTCACTATATAGTATGAAACATAAATGATTGTGCTGGAAATGGAATTTTCTCTACTAGAGTGGAATACTTTGTAACCTAGCACCATGTACAAAAACTTTACATCAGGTTGTCAAATGTTGTTCACATTCATAGCTCTATTCTCACATTGCAAATATCTCACAATGTCTTTCTAAATTGATTAAGTGCATCCACCTCTCCAACATAACAGTATCATGTTACTACCTTTAAAACTTCATTCATGATATTGTAGGGTTTTTCTAACCAAATAAACTGATCATGAACTCTTCTCAATACTACCAAATCCAATCCAGTTCGAATAAATCTGGAAACTCTATGACTTGTGCAATTTTTTTCTTAGCCAATTCTTTGTGTTCATCCTTTAGAATGGAATTATCAATCACTTCTTTCCATTGGTTTTCAATCGCTTTCTTGCCCAATTCCTCAAAATGACAATGTATGTATGCCCTAGTTTCCTCTACATGAAAAACTCCATAGGGTACAAAAGAAAGTACGTCATCTGGATCATAAAAAATTTCCTTAAATAAATTATTCTTGAATGTAGGTCATGGTAACTCAATTATATCAATAACCCTAGGTGTCTCCATGATTCAACTTTCAAAAGTGAGAACAGGGCGATGAAAAAATTCCTTTTGTCGATTTTAGGGTAAGACTCAAAATTGTCATGAAATCTCCTTAGTATCTTTTGAAATTCTTAAATATTCTCTAAAAAATCCTTCTAAAACTCGCAAGGTGATAAATGAAAACATAAAATATCCTTCTGATACTTCGCAAAGCCAAAAAGTGATCACATTTAATGAGACTTTATTCAAACTCTCAAACTGTCTCAGAACAGTGTTCCAAATTCATCTTTGAACCTTCAAATATTCAAACAAGCTTTTGTGGATGATAAGACATGTCTAAAACATGTCTCTACGTCTTAATATGTGGACCAAATTCACATTTATATCAAATTCAGGGGTCAAGTAATGATTTTCATGAAGAACTTTGTAATACCCACCTCTTAGGTTGCTTTTTAGGTTGTGGATGCCAAACTCTTTTAGGCATTTTGGATGTATGTGTGGATTTATTCAGATAATCAAGATGATATTTATATGTTACACTTTAGTATGTTATTGATCCATTGTTAGTATGTTATATCATTGGTGTATATGTGATTTATGGTTATTTTATGATGCTTATGTATATGTTAGGATTTCATTTCAATTATGGTTTTCTTACAATACTAACCTTAGATTTATATGCACATGGATCATTGTATGTTTTCATTACTGTTTGATGTGCTTGGTATGGTATGGGACAGAGTCGTAGTTACTTGCTTCAGTGAGATCCACATGATAACCTAG
>MU227039.1:1541741-1551871 GCA_018584345.1 Thuja plicata
ATGTCACCTTGTTAGAGGATTTATACAAATGACTGTTAAGTCAACCTTGTTAAAGGATTTAACTGATACAATGGTAAGAAAGTAATCAGCAATTTGTGATATGGTACATACAACTTACTTTGCAATTTAGATCCAATTATAGCTCTGATGTTAACTTACTGGATAGCCTGCATTGTCATTTCAATCTTCTGATCTGCTTGGAAATTTGTCAAGCAATCACACATGCAACTCTCTACTTCTACCTTTTGCTTCTCTACTAGATCATGTTAAACAGTAAATCAACTATGCAAACCTCTTGTATACACATCCATCCACTTGCACACACAATGAATAACCCATGAGGTTATCATATACCTCATTGTCTAGGTCAGATAAATCTTTTTTCCGCTTAAACAAGATTGTAGATCTTAGGTTAGGTCAGATCCAATGGATCATTCCATCTTTTGCATTACATTTACTTCTCCAAAGTAGTCTCTAAATAAATCTTGAAACCATGCATTAATTATGGTTACCCATACATTAAATGACATGGATCAATCTTTAATTAACATTACATATCCCAATAAAATCAACTAAGTTGGCCAGAGATCTCAAATCTCATCAATAATCAAACTTTTGTAAGTCGGCCTTCATCATTGTTTCCACTCGGCAATTTCAATGGTGCTCGGCATTGAGAAAGTTTTTACTCATCACAAGCAACTTTACTCGGCACAAGAAACTTTGCTCGTCAGAAGCAACTTTGCTCGGCACAAGCCAAACTTTCTCAACACAGAATAGCCAGAAAAACTATCTTTGAAAGATAAACAACAAATTACTTTGCCAGAGTGCCAACTGATACCCTTTGAATTGCCTTAACTCAACCATTCACTTGGTCTTCTTGTTAAATATTCTTCATCAACAATATATATGGTACTCAAACAGATAGCAATAGTCTCACCAGTAAAGGTTTGACATCAATGACAAAATAACAATTGCTTTCAATGTCACTTTCCAACACATGGGACTATCATCTTCTGTTAAACACACTATGAGCTCATCAAAACTATCCACTCTGTGAAGTTATTTAGGAACAAATGGTTTCCTATCATCATGATCAACACACAAGTCCTATATGATTCTCTCCAAACAATTTCCCCCAAGGTTTTTGTTAACTTCTACATATTGAAAACTTTCCTCCTTGATTGCAAGAACATGAATTGACATATCATGATGATGACCTATGACCTCTAGCTATTGTAAATTTGTTTCTAATGTGGTCATGGCCATATCTTCTTCATCTATCTCTATAAATATAGGAAGCTCGTCAAACAAAAACATAGCATCTTCCTCTTTATCACTACCTTGTTGATGGTGATCCTTCTATCCTAATTGACTTTCAGCCATAGGTAATGGCATGTCTTCCTTGCTTTCAACAAAAGGGGGAATCCCATTGAATAAATAAACCAAGAGCTCAGGCTAAGCATTAATCTCCATTTCTTCACTACATGAAGGCTCACTTGCCATAAGTCCCTACTCTGATGTTTGACTAGTATCCTTGAAAAGACTTGGCATCTGATAGCCAAGAGGTGGATTCCATGAAATTTTCCATGGTAGCTCAGTATCTTGAGAGACCTGAAGGGCCTCTAGGGATAAACAAATGTCTTGAATAGACTACTCTCACAGAGTGGTTGACTAAATTTCAAGTATAGGCTCTTCGAAATAATGTTTTCCTTTAAAACTTGGGATGTGAAATTGAGGGTGTTCAGATGCAAACACAGAAGGCATATATTTTTTGAAGCTTGGAAAATTGAAGCCCATGTCCTTCAACTACTGCTCCTTTGCAACTGGCTCTATCTCAATATAATCCTCAGGTTGTTGTTGATCATAGCAAGAATGCAATTGTTCTATAATGGTTCCATGTGCTAGAAGGATGTCACTAAAACTTGGAAATGAATGCTCTATAGGTTCTTCATTTGTAGGCTCTTGGAACATGGGAGTACTCCAACTTGGAATTATATACTCTTGAGATTTAGGAGACTCGCCTTTCCCAAAAGGCTTGAAGCTTGGAACCCTACATTTAAGAGAATTTGGTTAAGCAGTTTGTGATCTTAGCTCTACTTTTGTGGCAACAATTTTGTGATCTATCTCTTCTTCCCATTGGTTCCTTTTCCTTCTCATCACCTAGATTCTTTGCCACTTGATTGGAAAACAACTCCTGCTCATAACTGTGAACTTACATGTCCTGTTGCCCCTTGATTTTAGACAACTGCTTAAACAAGTCAAGCAACATATTTTTTGTCTTTTCACCCTCCTCCTTCATTTTAACAAAGTCCAAGCTTTGAGGCTAGTTAAAAAAAATTCATGTTGATTAGGCATGAAATAGTCTCCTTGGGACTGGTTATAATTCTAAGTATGTTTCCAATCAGTTTGAGCAAGGGGGGTGGGTGGTAAGCATGATAAACTTGCTTCTCTTGACTCTCTTTTTTTTCTTTTGTGCTCATGATTCTTCCCATTGGAGATCATGCTCATAAGCTTGTGTAGGGGCATATTGATTAGGGGCATGTTGAACATATTGACAACCTGCTATGATATGGTAGCTTGGACTAAAAAATGCTTTTGGATGGTTTCCATATGGTTGTTTCTTATCCCATATAGCATTATTTTCATGATATTATGGTAAGTAACCTGACTGTCCATAATAACTTGACATCTCTACTCATGCAATTAGCTAGAATTTTGAATATGAAAGATTTGAAACATACTAGTACTTAATCCTTTGAAACCAGTAGACCTTCCAGAGTCACTAGATATGAAATACAATGACCACTTCTAGGCCTATAATATGTTATCATCATATCAGAGATAACATAACTTTACAAGATGAACTTCTTTTGTGGTCCCACCGGGCGTGCAAGAATTGTTATACACTAGATTTTGCACCCTATTAAGATCTTGAGCGTAATAATATCACTTTGAGGTTGTCAGACCTCTGCTAACTTGAAGTGAGACCTCTAGGTTCTAGGTTGGTTCCTCTTGGATAATCACCTATTTTTCTCTTCAAACATGAAAAGTAAACTTGTGAGGAAAAGGGATAGAAGGAGAACTAAAGGGGAAAATTGAAAATAAAAATGAAGCTACTAGGTGATGCACCAAAGGTAACATGAAACACAAAAGAGTGACCAAAACTAGCATGAAATCCTAAATCTATCATAACAAAACTTCCTGAATAGGCTTGCATAAATATTTCATAGAGAGCCTGAAATGAAAAGAGGTTATTCAAGGAAAGAGGAGATTTCACAAACAATAGCATATTCGATGGAATAGACCCAGACTATGACTTGAAAAAAAATATTCACTCCAGCAAATAGGCATAGGAATGAGACAAGATTAGAAGGGATGAACAAAATCCATAAGATTATCCTTATCAAGTCATCTACGATAGGACATAAAGATGCAGAAAGAAAGAAGGCTCAAAAACTCCAAGATTTCTCTAATATTAGCCACTATATTATGCTTCAGAAAGAATCCCAAAATGCATGAGAACCTAAGGGTAGGAAAAATACCATAGAAAGTATTGCATAAGCCTTGGAAGACTGAGAATTATAGACACATGAAAATCTGGAGGATAGAGAAAATGTCATAGAAAAATTCTTACATAATTTGAACCTCTTTTACAAAAGAACAAAAAATGACTTATATAACCTCCCCTAGAACACAGGCTCAGGAGTCAATCCTCTAATTATATTAGGGAAGAATTAGGGTTACAATAGATATTCATTAAACAATGCAGAAACCCTAAACTATTCTTGTCTCTCCATTAATGCATTCAAGAAATATCTCTGAAGATCATATTAGCTTTTGAAAATATCCATTAGCATCATAAATTCAAGAAGGTATATCAAATCGATCCATCTACCTAGTCTGCAATTTGAAAACATCGCCATCACCATGAAAACCCTAAGAAACAACATTTAAATATTTAAATTCAAATTCAAATGGTCACAGGTGGCACGGAATGCCCGATCAACGACCCAGATTTGAATCTTTATGAACTTTAAACATGACCATTGATCTGCCTTAAATAACCTATGAGCATAGAATCAGATCTGTCACATGGAACGCAGCCATGATGCCTCAAACATTATACATCTTTATATTTACCTTCAAGGGATAATTCCCACTGTCTAAACTTCGCAAACTTTCTTTACCTTAATCTTACCTTTGGCGCTAACCTCATATATGACTTGGACACGTGTCAACATGGCGCATTGCGTCAAAGAATTAAAACCTACATCTTTGTCATTGAGGATTTATGCCTTCCATTGGACCTCCTTTAAATTAAAACATCTTTACTACTCTGTAAACCTGGGACCCATGACATCATCACGGTGCAATGCCTTAAACAGTAGATGTTGAGCATCTTGTCTTCAAGTAAATGCGCTATTTTTTTGATCAAATAAGACTTGATCAGTCTTTACTTTACCTTTGTCTGACCAGCCCATCTCCACCATGAACATGGGTCTTCAATGTGTAATGCCTTAATAGATAGATCTTGATCACTTTGGCATCAAGGCTTTACACCTACCACTGGATTAAAATAAACTTGCTCGAAGATTACCTTATCGCAGATGGGTCCAAGCTCTGACAAATTTCTATGAATTGATAAGGCATAATGCCTTGATCATTATATTTTGATCAAATTTTCTTTAAGCCTTTACGTAGACCATCGGATCAAAAAAGACTTGATCACAGATTAATAAGCCAAAGACCCTGCATAAAGGTGACCCCACCGTCCACGTGGCGCAATGGTGTGATGGATCAAATAATATATTTTGATTACTTTGACATTAAGAGATAACCCCGACCACACGATCAAAAGAAAATTGATCAATATTAAACTTACACTTAAGCTCGAATCTGAACCAAACACGCGTCACAAAAGTGTGATGCCTTAATGAATAAAAACCTACATCTCAATGATTAAGGTGTCACGATGACCATCCGATGAAAAGGAACTTGTTGGTGCCTAGGGTAAATAAATTAAGTCAAGACTTAGGGAATATAACTTAGGAAAAGAACCTACTTAGGAAACTAAATTTAGCCCCACTCGATGGATGACTTAAGACATATGATGAATTTGAGACTTAAGTGGCAGAAAAGTAATGAAGAAATATAACAGCCACCAAGGAGTTAGGGTTTTAAGAGGCTTTCATAAGGTTTTCAAGATATGAAGGGTTAAAAACAGACCTAAAAACATGTAGAGAGAAAGGTATAGACCACACAAAGATGCAAATTTCATACAAGCTAGGCTCAACCCTTGTGAGAGCTTCATTTTCTCCACTTGTATCTAAATTTAGACAAAATGGGAAATTTGGGTAACAATTATAGGATGGCGGAGGACACTATAGAGGATGGTCATGAATGGGACTAAATGTGCATGTGGTCCCTACTTATTAGCTCACATATATCATGATATTAATTAGGTGGTATATTTAGGAGGTTGTAGCTTGTTAGCAATTATCACATTTTAGCTATTGTCGACCTGAGAGCATATTGCAGTGATACAATTGGTGCATTTTATCTTAAAGGTAGTTGGACAACCATATGTCCATTTGTATGGTTATATTTCATCTATTCCCAAGTTGGGAAACATATTGGAGGTATATTTTGGATAGGATGGACACCCTATGTGATAGAGAGAGAGATGTATTGGTTAGGGTATAGAGATAGTTCTGATAGATATAGAGTATGGTAATAGGTTGGATAAAGTTCTTACAAAGCACAAGGGAAATAAGATAATAGAGACCTACTCTATCATTTTTGGTGGTTAGGGAAGAGTTTAGAGTATTTGTGTCAACTCCATAGGATCTATGTGTGGATATAGTGGATGCAAGTGTGACTCTAGAGTATGTTGAGTGGTTCACTACACATCCATTTCTAAGGTTGATAGGATTAGGGGAGTTTCATCCCAAGCCATATGAGGAGGATGTACCACTCAAGAGGAAGTGGGGGAGATGAGATGAGGATGATGAAAATATTGGAGGGGAGAAAGGAGATAATGGTGGACATGGACCACCACCATTACCCTTAGTAGGATGACCACCAAGAAACCACAAGATAGAGGAGGAATGCTCCACTAGAGAGTATAGGAAAAAGGGGAGGATCAAACTTTAGTACAAGATAAGGAACATGCAACGGTATAGGTTAGTAGAGAGAGAGGTTGGGATGTAGACTACATTGGTAACTAGGGACAATTTTTTAGGAGAGGGATTATATTCTAGGAAAATTTGATCGGGCTGAAACAACATTACAATAGGGTCATGCAACTCTCATTGGGAATCACGGTGTGGCATAGGAGATATTTTTCTCACGTTAAGAGTTAATATAAAAGACAATTATATGAGTCACTTGTGCGAATAGGACACAAGGAAGTGAGTCATGGGTAAAGCTCATATGGAAGATCTCCTAGGGTTAGATTAGAGAATGGATTCATGGGGCTAAGAGGACCACCACTATGTACATGAGGGGTGGGACTATTAGGAGCTTAGAAAGGCCAAGGATTAGTATATCTTGATAGGTAAATTACATCATAGCTCCATCATTCCCTATTTACCAATGAGATATACCAATCTATAAGAGATGATGATGTATTTTTAAGGCTCTGTAATAGCCATTTTGTATATTAACATCATTGTATTCTAGCAATTATATGATTTTTCATATATATAGATGGGACATTATTGAAAAAATTTATATGTATGCATAATAAATTTTATAATTATATATGATTTAATGCCCTTTCTTGTTGAAGATTCTTTCATTTTTTTGTTCAATCCTTAGGTGCTTTTGTTGCAAACTTCAATATGGTATCTGAGCACCATATCTCCAACATTATGTTGACCTTGTTTCATTCACATTAGGATGATTATTTTTCATTTGTTAATCTGTATAAGCTATGTTATATTTTTTATACAATATAATTATAGAATATATATTTTCCTCTTTATGTTTTTTTGTACCCTAACTTCTTTACAAGCTTCCGCATATTGGTTTCATAGAGAGTTTTAGAAATTTATTTACACTTTGAATGATAAATTGTGTTGGAGTGATTCAGAATGATCATTCAAATTTAGATCCATCACCATCCCCTTTTATTTTATGCATTTATCTTTTCATTCCTTTTCCTTCTATGGGATATTATTTGTAGGATTAGTTTAGAGTTTTAGTGTTGGGTTAGACCAACATCGATGATTTTGGATTACATAGGAAGGCAAAAGTCTTTGTAGGTCTGATCTCAACAACAAGGTTTCCACACTTGAGATCAATCTCATTATGTTATTGTAATGTTGGAGCTAGTTTGAAAGGATGCAATTTCATGTGAAAATAAGAAGCATCCTAAAGAGAAAGTTTAAAAATAAAAAGCATAAAGAGATACATAAGTTGTAGATCACATTTATGATGATTTTTCATGGGCTTTTCCACATCCATCTTTCAAAAAGGATAAATATAATTTGTCCTTCATCGATGAATTCTCTAGGTACACATGGGTATACTTTTATATAAATTTGAATTTTTCAACAATTTTCAAGACTTCTATGCTCTTTTTGTAAAATAATCAAGGAAATCATCAATATTTTTTGAACAAATAATAGAGGTGAGTATGTAAATAACAAGTTTGATCAATTTTGTACACAAGAGGAGTCACACTTGTAGCACATAGTTATGTATACTTCCTAATATAATTTTGTCATAGACTGTAAGAGTATACCCTTAAATGGATATGGCATGTATAATGCACTTCAAGGGACTTACACAATACTATTGGGTAAAAGAAATCAACTATTCTTAAGACATTTATAAGAAGGTTTCTCAAAAATCCTTGAAATGTATCACTCTTTTTAAGCTTTAAAATGTAGGAAACAATCAATTGAGTGCTCCAAGGTATTAAGGGCCCCAACCATGAGATATATACCTAAGAAGAATCATAAAGCTATGGAGCCACAATTTAGACCTTGCATCTCTGTAAAAAAATTTGATGGAGTGAAAGGTTATCACCTAATCTACCATACCACACATGAGTTTTTCATTAAGAGACGTGTTAACTTTTACCAATCTCATTGAAAAGACACTTGATATTTCACCAACTATTACCTGGTTTTCATGATTCTTTTGGTGATTGATACCATTATAGTGAGGTAAATTCATCTTCTTCTTCCACTTCTAATATCAAGGATAGTGATGGGGAGTTTTCTTCATCTACTTCTACACATGCTTTGAAGGATTGAATTCTAATAACACAAACACTTTCAATGTAAGTACTTGGTTAGAGAATTTAGAAAATTGTAGATACACATGATTAACCTATTATATTAGCTATATTCTTACTTTATCTCAACTTTTAATCATTAGATAGTTTGAGAGGAATTAGGTAATGCTTGATAAGAATAGTGATTCCACAATGATAATCATGTTTTTGGGACTTTAAATGTAATGGCACTCCAACACAATCATTGTTGAGAAAGTACTAAAATTTTGGACCTATATTTGGATACAAAATGAGGTAAGTAAAGAAGGAAAATGTATTTAATATTAATTATTAGATGATATTATGATTTTGGTAAGCCATATGTTGTGTGTCTGTGCAATATATCTCAAGTTTTGAGTTTCAAAATATAGATGGTGACTAGATGAGTAGCTAAAGAAGTTGCAATATTATTTACAATGGTACTAAATGAAATGTTCTCATCTAGTTAATTAACCACTAGAGGATCTAGTTATGAGTGTTTTTATCTATATCTAAGTGTTTGTGGGTCCTGGACATCGACTCCATCTAGCTCCACAAGTCTGAGTGTGCCCATTTTCCCAATGGTAGTTACTCAAAGATTACACATTGGCTAATTCCTTTAAGCTTATCTTTCGTGCTCAGTTGAGTGTGATTTGTCTATGGTGAGACCTATATTATACCTTAATAGTCATCATTGGTAATGTCTAATGAACCTGACCCTATATAGAGACCCTGTAAAGATTTTCTTTGTGTTTATATGTGTTTGAGTAGAATTTTTTTATTTATTTAGAGTGTATGCTTTAACTAGTCATTTTTGTGATTTAATGGTTTATTGTAATAAAGTGATTTTTAATAAAATATTATATGATTTTTCATAATGAAATGATTTCTTGATAATTGCTTGTGGCTCCTGAGAATAATCAGGGTCGAAAAGGAAGTGATCATTTATTTAAATTGCTTTCTATAGTATAAATGCATGTTTCAATATTTGTATAGCAAAAGTTGGTGTATTTGTGATCATTTTAATATTAAAAACAAAAGAATTGTGATGTTTTAAACATGGGAAAAGAGTTCATTTTTCATAATCAATTTTTGAGAGGAAAAATCATCTTCTTGATTGATTTTTAAAACATAGAGATTGGATTGAATTCTAGAAGGATTTTTGTGAGATTGGATGCATTGGATTAGGAATTTGAAGATCTGCAAGTTATCTAAAGGATTTACAAATTTGTTTTGTGGGTGAAGTTTTATGAAATTTCATTTTGAAGAGACATGAATTAGGGAATCACATTGTTATCCTTCCCAATTTTTGGTTGTCATTAATGTCAATATCAGTATCAGTATCCTTTTTTCCCCATCGGTATCAGTATTGTTGGTTGAGTCTTTTAGTATCGGTGCTTAGGCTACCAATAACATCCACCAATGAATGTCGTCATTAGTTATTCTTATGGGATTATCAGAAGTTTGGAAGATATATTCATCACATGGCATACTCACCCAGATTCATTTCATGTTCATCCAACAATAGATCGTGAGCAAAGATAATATTCCTTTTTGGTCCCTAGTCAAGATGGATAAAATTTACATCTATGGATGGTATATATTCATATCTAGGGCACATACCTAGAGATTCTATATATGATGAAATATAATGTGATGTAATAAATCTATGTATTGTGTATTCTGTATATGAGAACTAGTGAAAAGTGAACTATGTACTTGTGATGCAAGAGCATCCTGGGTGTAAGGGCAATCTTGCATCACCCAAAAATATGTGTTTTTCTATTCAATAAGGGCTATTTTGTACAAAGCTGCTATTTTTGGAAACTTACTATTTTCAGTAAGTTGGTCGTTTGAACTCAGAATG
>MU227039.1:1557581-1587778 GCA_018584345.1 Thuja plicata
TTTGTCCTACAGAATATTGTAAGGGGAATGCCCATGTGGCTTTGCATATTGTAATTCTAAAAGTTTGTAATTCCACATTTGTGGAGATAATAAGAAGCCCATTTTTTGTTCTTGCAAATTTTTGTTGCTTCTTTGTTTCTATTATGTGTTTGTGGCATTAAGGGGAGTCTCCTTCATCAACTTGTATTGGCAAAAGGAGAAGAACTATATATCACTATGAATTGTATCTCTCATGTGTTGATGCATGTTATCCAGTTCAAGTTTTGTATACTTAGCCATCAGTGCTAACTTTTCTATTTTGGTAGTGAGTCACCCTGGAAGTGAGCCACCTACTATATTATATAACTGATTACATAATAATCGATAGCTATCCCTCTCAACATAGTTTTTCCCACCTTAGGTTTCCACAAAAAATATCTGGTGTTATGTGATACAATTTTCATTTGTATTTTATTCTTCTTTTCCTGCAAAACTGAACTTTGTTAAAACGTAAAATAATTAAGTGTTTCAGATTTTTCAAGGATTTATTGATTCACCCCTTCCCTCTTAATATGCTGGGTGTTTAAAAATTGGTATCCGAGCAAGGTCCTTTGGAAGAGTCTAACCACTCGAAGGAGATCCAGGAAGTTGAATCTTTGTCACTGACATCCGCTATGGGTGAAAGGGAGTTCCTTTCTGTATGAAGATCTAGAATTGGTCAAAGATGAAAAAAAGCCTTATCAAAAAAACTTCAAATGACAAATGACTATATCCAAAAATTGAAGGAACGAATCCAAAAATTCAAATCCAGACACAAGGAAGTAAGTAATGAGCTTAAAATAGTGAATAAAACTATCATCGATTTGAGATCCAAACTTGAAGAAAGTGATCAAGCCAAGAAGCTTCTAAACAATTTTATTAAAAGAAAGATCAATGAAAACCTAAAGCTTGAACAATAAATTATATCTTTCAAAGCTAGTAAGGTTGAAAGTGAGAAATGTGAAAAGAAATAAAATTCTAGTTCTGAAAAATTGGATGATATTTTGAAGGCTCGGGGATCATCAAAAGATAAGACAGCACTTGGATGTGACACTGATAAATGTTCTCACAGCCCAATCCTTGAGGAAAGTGAATCAGTTCCAGTAAATCATCCCACTCCTAATCAAATGTATAAAGGTAAGGCCTCGGAAGACCCTCGAGTAAGTATGAATTTTTATTATTTCAATGGTCAATGTTTCAAATGAAATAAATTCGGTCATAAGGCAGTAAATTATAGAGGTAGGACTAACTCTAATAATGGATCCTTAAACAATAGATACTTTAACTATAATATTTTTTGTCACAAATATAATCAATGTAGAAAATCTAGCAATAATATGTTTTCTGGATATTGTTATACATGCTTTCAATATGGTCATAAAGATAACTAGTGCATGTTAAGATAGAATAAATAGAGTAACAAATGCTACAATTATAATAAGATTGGACACATTGCAAAGTATTAGAGATCTATGGATTCTAAGAGGACAAAACTGACAAAGATAGTTAATAAAGAAAAACTAAGAGAAGAGATGAAAAATATTTGGGTCAGGAAAGATATCAGTAATTGTGGCACTGACACACAAGTGACTACCAAAAATTGATCACCCTTACGGTTGTCGCTAAGGGGGAGAAAAATTGTCTCTATCTATCTCCCATCCTGAGTAGTGAAAAACTAGTACATATCAACTCCTAATTGGGAGCTATCGATTAATGGAATTAGTAGCAAATATTTCTCTTGGTAAAAAGGTGTTTTAGTGTTCATACGGTACATTTACTACATTTAATGCCACATTATCTCAAGGTTACGCATTAAATACAGAGGCTTACAACTCATTTTATACATTTCATTAAAACAAGAGGTAAAGAATTGTGATGTGAGCTAAAGTCAAGCTTAGGGTATGAATAATTTCATTTCTGCGTTCGAATTTAATCTCTGCTCTTTCAATGGCTTTGGCTAGAAATCTCACTCATGTGCTTATTGATGAAAAACTAAGAACCTTGTCTTGTTCTCAAGTTGTGCCCTAATATTTTGACTGAGAAGGATATATCAGGGATTCTTTCCAAAATACCTCATGGTGTTTTCCCTATAGAATATGTTTGAATTCATTTGAAGTGTAAGCTGGATGAACTCAGTACTTATAGAATTACTAAATTATGGGCAAAAATTTTGAGTATTGATAATGGTGAAGCAAAATCTGAATTTAGGGTTTTGGTTGAGAAAAAGATTGACGTGTTCAACACATTCCCTGATTGTTGTGTACATGAAATTTGGGTAAGAATGTCTATTAGTAGGTTCTGTGATGTTTTCTGTTGGCTTGAAAATGGTTTTCATTTGATTTCAAAAGAAGTGATGAAGAGAGTCACCAGTCTTTGAAACCTAGGAGAAGTTCCAAAAACTAAAAGTTTCAAAACCAATAAAGCAATCGCCCTAACTAGAGCTACTCATGAAGGAAGTTCTCTCAGAATCAGTACCCTAGATAATCTTGTAGTAAGATATGATCACAGGTTATTGGCTACAAAGTGTACTACACCAACCATGAAAACTTCATGGTGGCAACCGCAATTTGTATTGCTTATAATATGGTGAAAGGTACAAACTATGATCCTTTTACTGTTATCAAAGATAAATTTATTGAAAAATTGAATTCAATTAAGACTAGCAGCAAGAAAGTATATTTTTATTTTGTCTCTTTATCTATTTTCTTGATTTTGTACTTCTCAAATTATATCCCTATAGAAGGAAATGTTATATGTTTAGATGATACATCAATAATACACCAAATCTATAGAAGGTTATTGAAAAAGAAAATAATTTTTGATATGGAAGATAAGTTCACATATTTTTTCTCTGTTATACAATGAATAATGCATTAGAGGGATTGAATTACTCCCACTATGATAGAAAGATATAAGGAGGAAATCACCTTCATTTTTACCATCAACAACTGCTTCATGCAGGCAATGCAACCCAGATAGAAATGGCTACCTCTACTTGGATATGAGTTGACTAAAGAGAAAGTCAAAATTTAATCCATTTTTTTATTGGAGAGAGCCCCTAGATCTCACAAAAGAAAGATTTGGTACCGCAAAAGAGAAAAAGATGGAAATTTATAGTAAAACATCCAAGAAAGATGCAGAGAAGAAAGTAGAAGGTACTATGAGAAGAGTTAGAGAAGAACATAACATAAAAAATATGGAATAGGATCAAATATTAAGAAGGGTCACTAGAAATTCTCTTAGTAATCCTTCTGGTGTAACCATTGCATTGGTTCCTACCGACAAAGTTGAAGAAGAAGGTTTGACCAAGAAGAGGAGAGTCACTAGATCAGTGTCTACTACTGCAAAGAAAGAAAAAGCTAAAAAAGTTTTGTACATTATTGATTTCGGTAATGTCATCTGAAAAATCCATTAACAGTGACACATAACAAATGAGAGTCAAGGTGAATAAGAAAGGAAAGCAGTCATAGGAAATTTCAGATTCTGAATTTGGTATGAATGCTCTAGATACAGGTGTTATATTTTATCATCTAGTTTCTAGTGAAATTTCTAGTGTCAGTATGTTCTTTGGGTCGAGATTAGCAGAAGGTAAACAAGCGAGAATTGAGGCTTTTATAAAATATAATGTTCAGCACAATAAAGAGTTATAATATTACAAGAAAGATATTCCTAGTACTCTTTGGGATATGTTGACTAAGATCAGATCTTAAGAAAATAGGATAGAAAAATATTTGTTTGAAAGTGTTGTTAAAGAAGTGTATAGTTCAGTGATTGGTTAACATTATATTAATTCATTCTTGGTTGTTTCAAAAGGACATTTACTTAAGTCTAAGGAAAGAGTTAGGTTGCCTATGTTTGATAAAATAGTTGTTCTTGGGATGAAGAACGATATCATATCAGATCTTACATATCTTGCCAAGGAATTGAATATGCTAGCATAGACTTCACCATCTACCTTTGAGATTCCTATAAAGACTAAAGATATCACATAATTCACCAACAGTGATGTATTTACTCTTGATCAAAATCCTCCCGATCTTGAGATGCTCAATGTTCCTCTAGCAGGATCTCCTGTTTTGTTTGGAGAAGCCTCTACTCAGGAAGAGAAGAAATAGATAGAGGAACTAGTTGTCGAAGAAAGAAGAAGTGTAGAAACTAACAAGATTTTTGATGCACCCAAATTGTCAAAGGAAATTGTATCAGTAGATAAGGTTTTTGTCATTGATGTTGAGGATAAAAAGAAGAAGAAAGTCCACTTGTAAAAGAGCCAGAATCAAAGAAACATGATAATGATGAAGTGATGGAATAATAAAAGGAAGAAGTAGGAGATGAAGCTGTGAAAACCATTGAAGGAGAAAGGAAATCTCAAGATGTAGTTATGTCTCTATCTACCAACACTCTTGAGTCAAAATTGGAGGTAATCAATCAAAGACCATATATTCCAGAACTAGTTCCCAGAGATTCCTATGGAACTTCATTTCGTCTCCTCTTTCCATAAAACCAATCATATATTCTATTTTCATTGATTTCAACAAGGTTACCACAAGGCAGAAGCTACAAATTAGTCATAATATCACCACCACTCCACAAGAAGAGTTACTGAGTGAGTATGAGGAGAAAAGTGAAATTTCAAAAGAAATTGTATAGGCTCTTCATATTGTTGTTCCAACATGCTCTTTTGACTCCACATATTCCATCATAAATAAGTGCAAATTTCTTGTTACTTCTATTAAGGATTTGACTACATCGATCAATGAATGAATTTTATTGATTGAGGAAGACACTAAGCGCTCTCTCTTGTAGAAGATTCAATAAAAATATCATTCCTCACTTTCATAAATGAATAAATTCCTTCTTAAAGAGCTGGAACTACTGGAGGGTGGTAATCAGTTGTACTCGTATACCTTACAATGGTCTATTTCCACTCAGAATATCAAGAAATTTATGGACTCCGTAGAACTCCAGATTGGCAATGCCTATGAGGCGTACATGATCACTGATGATCTTGATGGTTCAGTTCGTGCTCACATGGACTTAATGAAAAAGAAATATTTTCACCTTAAGAATCAACAGGAAAAAGTCATCACCTCTCTTGGATCCTTGTAGGATTTATTTTTTCCTCACATCTCTCAATTAGTTCATGCAGTTCTTGGTGCCCAAAGTTATTCAACAGGTGAATCGACAATCTTTTCCAAAGAAAAATACATGCTTACCATGGTGTGTGTGCACATTTCTCACTTAAATAAGGTGATTCATTACTAGAATGCAAACAAAGACACTTGTATTGAAACCCTTCAGACCCTAAAATAGACTTTAGAGTTTGTTCATAAGGATGTTTCCAGTATGTGAGTTCTTCTTTCTTTCAGATTTTTAGTTCCCCTTTCTCATTAATAGAAAAAGGGGGAGAACAAAAATACTAGAAGAAAAACAAAAAGAATGAGTTTTATCAGTTATTAGTTTGTCCCTCTCAAGGGGAGTCTTTAGTGTACAGAGTTTTTGAGTTGTCATCTGTTTCAATTTTTCAAATTTCAATTTTTGGTCACAGATGTTTCTAGTTTTCCATCAATGACAAAGGGGGAGATTGTTATCCTTCCCAATTTTTGGTTTTCACTAATGTCATTATCGGTATCAATATCGGTTTTTCCATGTCAATATCGGTATTTTTGGTTGTGTCTTTTGGTATTGGTGCTTAGGCCATTGACAACATCCATGGATGACCGCCACTATCAAGTATGCTTACAGGATTATTGACAATTTTGGAAGATTGATTGATCACATGACATACTCACCTAGATCTATTTCATCTTTAGATGATAAGAAATCGTCAGCAAATATAATATTCTTTTTTTGTGCGTAGTCGACATGAAGGGAATTTACATCTATGGATGGTATATATTCATATGGTGTGTACATACCTAGAGATTGATATATGGTACAATATAATGTGATGTAATGTGATCTTTGTATTGTATATTTTGTATGTGCGAACAAGTGAAAAAAAATTGCACTTGTATCAGTAAAGGAGAAGAATTGTATATCCCTATGAATTGTATCTATGCATATGTTGATGCATGTTCTTCAGTTTAAGTTTTGTATACTTAGCCATCAGTGTTAACTTGTGTATTTTGACATAAGCCACACCGCCAGTGAGCCACCTACTACATTATATAACCGGTTACATAATATTCGAGAGCTAGCCCTCTCAATGTGTTTTTTCCCACCTTGTGTTTCTGCGAAAAAAATATCTAGTGTTATGTGTTGTATTTTTTGTTTCTATTATGTTCTTCTTTTCCTGTAAAGCTGAACTATATTAAATGGTAAAATAAATAAGTGTTTTAGAATTTTTAAGGATATACTAATTCACCCCTCCTCTCATAGTATCAGGTGTACAACACACATAACTCCATTTATTCATCTTTTGGGTTAAAAGTTGATGAAAATGAATTGTAGGATTAAATAAAACATATTTTTCTTTTGTAGAATTTTGTATGATTGAGTATTTAAATTGTATGTTTCAAATTTGTAAAACATGAGTTTATAAAAGAAAATGCTCCTAAAATTTTATTGCATCATGGGAAGGGAAATTTTAATGTATTTTTTTGTTGGTGGGTGCATAAAGACCTATTGGTTTTCTCATTTTTTTATTTTTGAGCATTTTGAACTTTTAAGCTCTTTGGAGGTCCATCAATAGAGGATGACCTCTTAGACTGATTTTTGTCCAAAAATGAGTTTATTCAATAATTTTGATTTAAGTGTTTTAATGTCATGGTATTATGTGGAATGATAGATTAATATTGTAATATTTCTTATTTGACTCAATTTGATTCCGCTTCCATATAGTTAATTTTGATTTGAGGATTGGATGTGTATGTGAACAGTGAAATAGAAATGCAAATGAGACAATGTATGTTGGATAATGAAATTCAATGTGAAATGATGAAATGTAACAAGGAATAGTTTATTTAGCATAATAAATTGATTTGAAGTTTATTTATATGTTGCTTCATGTCTTCTTGAGTGTGAATGAATTTATGCCTTATTGTATGAGAAAATCAAATGAATGCAAATGTGTTTGTTGTAAAACAATGGTGATTTATATCTTGAGATTATCTTGTAATTATTTTTGAGACTTCATGTTTATGTTTTAGGGGCAATTTCTATGGATGGTTAGCAAGTGGCTTCCAATGAGACATTAAGCATGAGCATTCACTTGGTTCATTCATTGGGAGTAATGTGAAACAAGTGTTTGAGACAAATGTGGCAAAGGAATATTAATGACTCTACATATGTGCTTTTTCTTCATGCCTAATTGCTTGTATGGGCTTAGGATGAATTGGGAAGGTGAGACCATCTTCGGAGATGGTATTGGATAGTAGGCTCCTCATCTATGTGAGAGGACCATTCTTTTCCTGTGAACTATTGGTGCTACACGATGACACTTTCCTATTGTTTCCCATATGACCTAAACCCATTGTACATTAAGTAGTACCCATGATGTATTACTTCCTATGTGCATGTGATGACATTTCCTATGATCATGTGCATGATGTATTTACTTTTTAATTGGTGTTTGTGTGTGTGTGTGTGTGTGATCTTACTTTCCAAGTGTTTTCTTTCTTGTTATGTTTGGGTCATGTGATTGTCTCCATAGCATGGTGGGGTGGTCCTACAGATAGCACATGGTTAGATTGTGTTGCCAACTACCATTAGGGACTAGAGATTTAACATCAATTTTATCTTATTCTCTCTTTCTCTCATGTGTTTGTGATCATGCTACTTCAGATATGTATAACTCAACGAATCATATCATATTAATGAGATGGTTTAGTAGTATTTTATGTGCACCGGTGTTGGTATCAAGTATGCTTGTTAAGTAATCATTCTTTTGAGATCGAGTAATATCTTGAAGGTTATAACATGAACTCTTATATTCATGCAATAAGATGAATGTAAATATGTCTTCTATAAAATTTAAGGTTTATTTATTCATCTCCTCAGTTGGGCATGCATTTATGGTCGAGTTATTGTAGTTATGGATTTGTAGATGTTGTCATGTTTCAGTTTATCCTTGCACTTTACAAGTTTATGCATATTTTGGTGCCTCTGACTACAAGTCAATGGTTGGGCCTCTACTATCTTAACATCTCTACCTGCAAATTAACATATTTTCCTATAGATCAGTGTTTCTATT
Source organism: Thuja plicata (assembly GCA_018584345.1). Lineage (NCBI taxonomy): Eukaryota > Viridiplantae > Streptophyta > Pinopsida > Cupressales > Cupressaceae > Thuja > Thuja plicata. Next base: position 1,565,791 of record MU227039.1, read on the forward strand.
TATCAACATCTTTTCCTCTACTTCAACATCTTTTCTTGGATTCATCCTAGACACTTTTCATTGGTTCACCTTTTTCATGGACACATTTTATTGGTTCTCCTTCATCCCAGAAACTTTCTATTAGTTTTATTTCATCCTAAAATTCACTTTTATCTATTTAGGGCATCATTGTCCTCTAAGGGTGTCTTTCCCAACAATTCAATCCAAAGAGGATTATGGGAGCTTGAAGTGCTATTTGATCTCATTCCAGTTGTGTTGCAAATATATTAGATTTTTGGAACCCATGAAGAAAGTTTAGAAAGATGTTTAGTCAATTTGGTTTGTGTTTGAGTCATTGGAGTACAAGTCACTTCGTAATAGGGCACATTTGTGATTCCTATGACTTAGGTGAAGGTCTATCTTTCTAAGTTAAATTTTCAAACTTTAGGGAGGATCTTGGGTGAGTCTATGTACCCAGTCTAAGGAGTTTGAGGACCTTTCCCTTTTTTGTTAGATTCATGTGGCTTTTAGACTTTTTCTTCTGCAGTGTCGCATAGCAAGCATTTGACCTAGTCTTGAGGTTTGAGATCAAGTTCTCTATTTAATGCTTATGATTATTGTTAATTTTTCAAACAAAAATATCCCATGTATTCTTGTGTACATTTTTCTCTTTCCTATAGGGTTTCCTATTCAGACATTACATAAAACCCCTTCCTAAGGGATGTAAGTGTTGGAAAAATGGTCAGTGCTCCCCTCAAAAATTGTGACAATGGACTAACCTCCTCCTATGGTTATATCGGGCATTAACAAGTTGGTATTTTGGTGTAATGACAACCACACTTGTAACAACTGGTATCAAACTTCGTCATAGGTTTGAAGTCCCCCAAGTAACACTGAGGGGGAGATTTTGGCAAAATGGTCAGCGCTCCCCTTGGGATTCATAAGAAAGGACTAACCACCTCCTGTGGATTCTATAAGTCTAGTGGTTGTATCAGGCATTGACAGGTCAAACTTTTAGTGCAATGACAACTACACTTGTAACACAAACAAGGTGTTATGTAGGTGGATATATCATATCAAGTTTGTTGTAGAAGTTTGATAAGTACAAGGAAAATTTTCCTGACAAGGGTATTTCAAAGGTTTCTAACATTGACTACATAGATATTTTCTTCATAGAGATATTGAGGAGTAAATCTACATGGAGTAGCCACCAAAGTTTGTTAAAGACTCATCCTTATTTTGTAGACATTCGCAATCTATCGATGGCATCAAGTATGCCTCTTAGGATTGATGTGCCAAGATGGATTTCCTCTTTCTACCTTTAGGTTTTACTACTATCATTCAAATCCCAATGCAAATATTTTGTGTCAGGATAATTAATTATTTGTGTATATACTTTATGTTGATAATATTTTAATTGTTGGAAACTTTGCATCTACTATTATAGTAGTGAAATATTTTCAATAAATATTTAACATGATAGACTTGGTTTTTTGCATTAATTCTTGGTATTGATGTCACACAGCTCGTCTCAAGGATTACTTCTTGCATAGTTCAAGTAAACTCTTTATCTATTTTTATAATTCACATGGTTGATTGTAAGTCATATCTAAATCCCTTTCTATCTAGATTCAAGCTTGAGACAAAGAATACTACATCATATGTTGATGCTACCTTATATCAAAAACTTACTAGTATTCTCATCTATTTAACTCATACTAGGCTCAAAATTTCATATGAAGTGGGCATGATTTTGAGATTCATGCAAGAATCTGAAGAGCTACATTGGAAAGTAGCTAAGAGGATCCTTCACTACCTCCGTGGTATTCTTAGATATGGAATTCACTAAAAATTTGGCATAGAGGTTGATTTGGTTGGATACGTAGATTTTAATTGAATTGTGGATACTTGTAATCATAATTCTATTTTAGGTAATAATTTCTCACTTGGTTTTGGGCATATCATTTGGTATAGAAAAAAATTATTTATCATCTCCAAAGGAAAGGTGTGAGGGAATTGTTAATGTATCTATTTGTACTCTTTGGTTTCAATAAATTCACATTGAGTTTTACATTCCATTCAAGAACCTCACACTCATCTATTGTGACAAGAAAAGAGACATTCAGATATGCAAGAATCTAGCTCAACATTATCAAATGAAATGCATAGAGGTTCACATACATTACATTTGATATTTTATTAAATATCAGTTCATTGATTTAATTTTATGTAGAGTAAGTTGTTAATATTTTCACCAAGATTTTCATTAATAGTAAGTTCATTCATCTATGAGATATTCTTGGGGTGTGATCTACTTAATCAATATCTTTGTCTTTATGAAGGCTTTGTAGTCCTCTATGATTTCTTGTCTCTCTTTTGGGGTATTTTTTCCTATTAGGTTTTCTCTCTTTCTCCACTTTTGAAAGATAAAATTATATTTGGGTACCTCATCAGGCCTAGTTTCTTGGGACCTACTTCCACTGTAACCATATAATTATGCTTAAGTGTTGTTATTAGTGTGTATATTATTTAATACATTTTATGCACCTAGTTATGTACATGGTTTTAATCCTAGTTAAGGGTCATAATCAAAGATAGATAACTCACCACAGCTTGTGAGTTCTGAGAAAGCTATCTCACCACCACTTACTCTTATTGGGAGTAGAATTATTAGTTTGATTCACTAATCATGTTAGCAGTTGTTTTCCTCTTTTTTATGTGTGTCTCTTTTTTGGCTTAATGGCATGCTAATTTATTCAATTTCATATGTTATTTTTGTATCACGTTACTTATTTTTAATTTTGCAGGTTGTGTGTTCAATATCTTGTCTTGTAGGTCTCATTGATACATGTATTCATTAAAAAGCCTAGTTAATTTGATAAAAAATATTAAACTCCTCAACCTAATGTAGGAGTAAAGACTAAGGTGAGATACCATGTACGTGAAAAGATTGAGCTCAGATACCTTGTACAAGTTGCTAATGATTTCAACCCATAAGCCAAGAATCATTTTCAAGCACACCACCTATCATAAAGAGAAATCAAGTAAGATAATTTTCTCAATACAGCCTGAGAATTTTTTATTGATTGCACACAATAAAATGGGATTAAAATTGAGATTAATTACAATGCATAGATGAGTTGATTTTATAGAGAGCACTACCCCTAATAATGGTAAAAAGCTAAAAATCAAGCTAAATCTCAACTAGACTTAACTAGGCTAAATTAGGCACAACTAAAGCTTCCCAAAGTGAATTTAAGCTAAGCATGTATGTGCAAACATGCGCTCAATTATGACTAAACAAATGCATGAGCATATGCACAATTATTCAATGCAACAATAAGCAAATATGCATGATGCAACAAATATTTGTATGTTGCAACAAATGTACATGCTCTAACACACCTCCCCCTTAAGTCAAACTGATAAATAAGTAAAAACCTCTAAAATAATGAAATGCAATCATGAATGGGTTTTGACAACAAGACTTGATTAGATACTCGTGTTCAAATCAATGCAACTCTCAAAAACTGAGAAATTGAGAAAAACACAGTGGGAGAAAACTCATCTCCTAAAGAGGAAAGTGAAATACAAGATAATTCATGTGACAAGAATGAAATGACTCAAGATTTCCCCCCAAGTGTTAAATTGGTCACATAAGTACAATGAATTTCCCCCAATGAAGAAGCAACTCATGTGTCAATGATGAATGCCTCAAGAAAAAATATGATCCACTACTTAGAAACAACATTTCTCCCCTTAGGAAGAAATAGATCCACTAGAGATAAGAGAATCTACTCCCATAAGCTAGAAGAAATAGGAATCAAAATCTAAAATGTACGTTCCTACAGATGTTGAAACTGTGTCTACATCAACACATGCTAAAGCAAATGAAAATATCCAAAAAATGTGAAGGCACATGATGAACAAACTCTGAAGGAATTGAACATAGTATGATAGGACTGCATAATCTATCATCAAAAAGGAAATGAGTAGCCTCAAGAATTTCCCCTATGTTTGGAATTTGTAACTCAAAAAATAACCCTGTAATATCTGGGAAAAGAACATCCCATAAAGGTGAAACTAGAAGGGAATGATCAACCTATTGAATTGAATCAATGGGGGCCATACATGATCTAATTCCAAAGTCATGAGAAATAACACATGATGGATATTGAGACATTTTCATAGTGTGAAGAGTGAGAACTAAGAGACAAACCGTTGATTCATTAGGAAATATACTTGTGATATACTCAAGCATCCCAAAAGTACAATGATCATAGGGCATATAATCTGCATGTGAAAGCGGAATAAGATAATTTTTTGCATGATCATCTATAAATAAAAAAATATGAGGGTTTCCATGGGTCTCTTAAAGGAAATTCCAAAGTATAGGGCCTCAATCAATCTCCAATAAAGTATACCTAGTGCTGAAATTGACACGAGAAAGAAACACTACTAGAATATGGTCAATAATGATCCTCCAAGACTACTTACCCCTCTTAGATTCTAGTAGTGGGATGATTTCATACATGTAAAGAAAAAATTATATTCGCATGAGATGTATTAGGATGACATGTCATCAAAACTCATAAATGCCCTTTGCTAGGTTGATAACAAAATGATGAATAGAAAAACCCATGATACCTTCTCAAATGAAATAATTGAACCCCAAAAACTTACTACATGTTATTTAGATCAAATACAACCCTCTCAAATAAAAAAAAAAATTCCAGATGCCAAAATATCCAGGTATTTAACTAGATAGTGAAAACACAAAACCCTAAATAAAATATACCTAGGGAAAATCTAGAAAAAGTGCATGTATATATTTGACGAGCTTTGAATCACCTTTCCAATACTGCAAGAATCATGAATCAAAGATAATATTGAAAATTATGAGCTCAAAAGATGAAACTAAAATTTGAATTTGGCCAAGTGTGGCCGAAAATGGAGCTATATCTAATTATGAAACCATTACCACTAGAAAGTGCTAAGAACTAGATTTCTAACAATATCTTATCACACCAAATTCTAACACATCCCAAGCCCTCCTTGTTCTATGTTCTTGATCACATGTGTTGATTACTTGATTAGGAAACCCCACAAGAGTTGTCATTTTGACCTTACTTTTAGACATTCATTAGTAATATTCCCTTTTTTATAATAAGTCACATGCACTTAATTTTCTAGGAATCATTTAATTTAGTAAGTGTATTTTTTAAGACAGAATATTCCATAATCATAAGATACATTTCAAAAGAGGTGACTCTCTTTTGCAACCAGAACATTTTGATAATAGTCCCTGTGATGACATTAGCATGCACCAGGTGACCCCTTGTTTGGTTTTTGACGTATTTTGGTAAATTGAGTTTAACTTTTTCATACAATATCAAATTTGGGAAAACAAGATACCATTGGAAATCTGGTTTCAAGCACTTTCCAATGGAGGTGTTTTATAATCAAATTCATCTCCACTTTTTTGCTAGAATTGGTCAAATTAATTTATCTTAAATGAGCATGTTGAGCTCTAGTTGAAATCTAGTTGAGCTTTAGTTTTCCTTTTAGCTTTTTTATGTTATTAGGACTATTCCTTTCTATAAAATAAATTCATCTATGGATTTTAATAAAATTCTAAATTAATCCCATTATTATTTTATGCAATCAATACAAAATTATTCAGATGTGGTGAGAAAATGACCTTGCTTAATTTTTGTGACATGTTGTGTGCTTGCAAATGTTTCTTAGCTTGTCCAGTTGAAGTCATTATGAAAATCTATATGGTATCAAACCTCAATCTTTGCTCCTACATAATATAAGAGCATATCTATTAGGTTCTTGTCCATTTTTTCAACGGGTATCCAACCTTGAGCATTTTGGGTGCAATTTGGGTTCAGTCTACCCTTACCATCATTTTTAGAATGGCCAAAAACATAAAGATTGACTGTCAATTTGCAAAAAATTGAGAAGTTGAGGAAAAATATTTTTTTGTACCAGGGTTCTTGCATTGGGATCTCTACCATTTTTTCTCAAAATGTATGAGCTAAATGTAGGTATAGCAATTTTTATTACTAGTTTTTTCAAGTTTTTACTTAAAACTAAAAAGAATCTTTGAATTTTTAGTCTTTATTTATAACACAAAATTTAAAAAAATAAGCCACACGTTAAAGTTAGAAAATAAAAATAAAAAATCCATTCTCTATTTTTTTATTAAATTTTATAGAAAATAAAAAATATTACTTTAATTCCAAAAATACTGGTCTTTTCAAAAAACCCACGTTGCAAAAAAAATCACAAAAATTTTTAAAAAAATAAAACAAAACCCAAGTAGCTCTCAACTAGGCTATAGGCTCAACTTAAACTCTCCTAAGTGAACTTAAGTTAAACAAACATGTGCTCAATTATGCATGAGCATATGCACAATTATATCATGCAACAATATGCAAATGTGTGTCATGCAAAAAATATGTGTATGTGTTGCAACAAATATGCATGCTTTAACACCCCCCTTAAGTGAAACTTAGGGAGACGAAAAACTTTTAATATGAATTCAATAATGAATATGTCCTAGTAACAAATCATGATTAGGTACCCATGTACAAATCAATGCAACTCTCAAATGGAGAAAAGGAGAAAAATCTAGTAGGTCAAGACTCCTCTCCTAGAGAGGAAATAAAATACAAGAGAGTACATGTGACTACCCATGCCCCCACTCAAGAGAGAGAAAATGAGGATAGGAATCCCCTCGATAAAGAAGTAACTCTTGTGCCAATCAAAAATGCTTCAAGACATAACATGATTTACTACTTGGAAACAAAATTTCTACATTTACAAAGAAACAAATCCGCTGAAGATAGGAGAAGCCATTCCCATGAATTATAAGAAATGGAAACCCAAATCTAAACTGTGTCTACTTAAATGTACACGTCTGAATCAAAATATAATAAAACAACTGAAGAAAATCCAAAAATATATGAAGATACCTAATGTACAACCTTTGAAGGTGTTAAATATGGGATGACATAAATTCTCAAACTATAGTCAAAGAGGAAATGGGTATCCTCAAATATGTTCTCAATGTTTGCAATGTGTGACTCGTCAAATAACCTTGCAATAACTGGTAGGAAGTCATCCCAGAAAGCTGAAACTAGAAGGGAACTATCAACTTGTTGAACTAATCAATGGGGGTTGTGTAGGAGCCAATGTTAAGGTCATCAAGGACAATAGAATATGAATATTGAGATGGTGTATCAATGTGAGGAGAGAGAACTAAGAGACAAGCATATCTCATCAAGAGATGAGAAACTTGTGATATACTCGATAAACTCAAAATTACCACGATCATAGGGTATGTAATCTACATGTGCAAGGTGAATAAGACAATCTCCTGCAGGATCCTTTGTAAATGGAGAGATATGAGGGTCTCCATAGATCTCCCAATGGCAAGTCCAAAGTGTGTGGGGACATTCAATATCGAAAAGAGCACACAATATCAATTCAACACTAGATCTAATCACTCCTACAATATGGTCATTAATAATACTCCAAAAAAACTTACCCCTCTTTAAGTCTAGTTTTGGGATGATTCTATACAATTAAAGAAAACATCCTAGCCACCTAAGAAATGTTAGGATATCATGTCGCCAAGAGTCATGATTACCCTTTGATTGAATGATCTAAGCTAGTAAAAAAGAAGTAGAGACTAGTGAATCTAAATATTGAATCTTTCATGGCTCAAGAGCTTCAAAAATTAATTAACTCAAATATCATATACCTAATCAATCATTTAACCTAGGTATCCAATCTTGTTCTCGATCAGAGTTGGGAATCACTCAGACTTACATTTTCATGGATCAAACTTTATGTATGTAGGTATGTAGGTATGTATGTATGTATGTATGTATGTGACTAGAAAGAAGAACAGAGAAATCAAACTTTGTGTAGAGAAATTTGAACTGGGCACCTCTAAGAACCATAATCCTCTCCCTTGAATGGAAAATATTTTGTAGACTTTAGCTTCTCTAGAACCTCAAAATATGAAAGATCTCCACGATTTGAATGACCATATTGAGTATTATCAAAACTTCCCATACTAGATGTCATAATGGGTACAGTAAATGAAGAACGAATAGGATAAAGTGTAAGTCATAAGCTTGGGATTGGTGATCAGCGTCCTACCTACCTCGCTATGTTAATCTGGTGGATCTAGAAAGGATATTGGTAAACAATGAAGGAAAACAAATAATATTATTAAATACTCCATCTAACAATAGACCCCATCCTATTAACATGCACTTTTTTGTTTCCCATCAAGATTTAGTGATGAAAAAGACAAATGAAGATAACATAATCTTATATGAAACTATATAAGATGAGGTTCTAGAATCAAATATATGTTTTCCTTACTAAAAACCTGCAAGTGTGAAAAGTGATTTCCCTTATGTCTCTCTAAATTTGATGAGGAAAAGAAGATGATTGCCCCAACATTGTTGGAGGAAAAATAATTTGATTTTCTCAAGAAGATGCTTCAACTCATCAATTTATTTTGAATAGAATTGGTGCTCACCATGCCTTGATTTATTACAACATGCATATTTAGGTTTCTCCTTATTAGATGACTCAACCTTGGAAGCGAGAGGATTTGGATTTTTTATGCAACTCTTTATTTTTCTTCCTTATGCTTTTTTCTAGGATTCCTTGTTTCTTTCAATACCTTTAGCTCACAAGACACCAATATTTGTGGTTTAGAAGACATTATTAGACCTATATGAATTAAGCTAGCTTCATCTTTGATTAGAATATTTTTAAAATTATCAAACTTAGGATCAACATATGATGCTTCCATAGAAAAATAATGGGTATGAAATCAAAAAAGAAAATTTGAATACTCAAGACAAGTTTGGATAAAACATTAAGAATCAATTATAAATCCTCCTTTTCAATATTTCAATCTTATAAATTTGTTCTCAACTGTTCATTTTGGATATGTAGACTTTGATGTGGTCAAAAAAAAATTCTATCAAAATTCATCAAATCATAGTCACTTTGATATCCCCTAATCTTACATTTGGATTAAGGTGTCTCAACCTTTGGGTCCTAACATTAATAGTTGATTTAATTAACTATTTGGTGAGTAATTTTTTATCCTAATTTTACTATTTCCTAAGTTTTTAATTCACTATGGTCCTCTATTGTATATGGAAGATGATGTGCATGACACAGTTCTTATTTGTATGGACATTCTCTGGTTTTTTTTATCAAATTTTATAAAAAAAATTAGAAATATTACTTTTTCAAAAAATACTAGCCTTTTTTCAAAAAACCAACAAAAATAAAAAAAATCAAACAAAAGCTCAACTAGGCTAAATTAGGCTCAACTTAAACTCTCCTAAGTGAACTTAAGCTAAACATACATGAGCAAACATGTGCTCAATTATGCATATGAATATGCATGATCAAGTGCACAATTATGTAATGCAACAATATGCAAATTTGTGTGATGCAACAAATATATGTAGATGTTGTAACAAATATTCATTCTTTAACACCCCCCTTAAGTCAAACTTAGGGAGATATAAAACCCTCTAAGTAAAAATGCAAGAATGAATAGGTCCTAGCAACAAAGCCTAATTAGATATCTATGTACAAACCAAAGCGACTCTCACAAATGGAGAAAAGGAGAAAAATCCAATAGGTGAAAACTCTTCTGCAAGAGAGAGGAAATTAAATACAAAAGACATGTAAATTCCCCCTCCCCCACAGCAGAGAGATAAGATGAGGATAGGAATCTGCCAGTAAAGAAGTATCTCTTGTGCTAATAATAAATGCCTCAAGGCATAACATGATTTACTCCTTGCAAAAAACATTTCTCCATTTAGGAAGAAACAAATCCACTAGAGATAGGAGAAGCCACTTTCATTAATAGGAAGAAATAAAACCCCAAATACAATTCATGTGTCTTTGAAAACTAATCAAATATACACATCTAAATCAAAAGATGCTCAATAAACTAAAGCAAATTCAAATATCTATGAAGGTACCTGATGAACAATCTTTGAAGGAACTAAAGATGGGATGAAATGAATGCTCAAATTATCATCAAAGAGGAAGTTAAGATCCTCAAATATTTTCCCAATTTTTGCAATGTGTGACTCAACAAATAACCCTACAATATCTAGGAGGAAGTAGACCTACAAAACTAAAACTAGCAGCAACCTATCAACCAGTTGAACTAATCAATAGGGGGCATGCAGGAGCCAATGTAAATATCATCAAGAACAACAGAAGATAAATATTGAAATGGTGTCTCAATGTGAGGAGTGAGAACTAAGAGACAAGCCTATGATGCATTAGGAGATAAAAGATTTTTGATATACTGAATCAACTCAAAAGTAACACAATCATAGGGTGTTCAATATACATGTACAATGGGAATAAGAAAGTCTCCTACAGGATCCTTTGGAAATGGAGAGACATGAGGGTCTCTATATATCTCCCAATGGTCAATCCAAAGTGTGTAGGGATATTCAATATCCAAAAGAGCAAACAGTGTCAAATTTAATGCAAGAACTGATCACTCCTACAATATTTTCATTAATAATCCTCCAAATATACTTACCCCTCTCTAAAATTATTGTGGGATGAGTCTATAAAAATAAGGCAAAAAACTAGCCACCTGAGATGTGTTAGGATGTCATGTCGCCAGGACTCATTACTGCCCTTTGTTAGGTTGATAATAGAAGGATAAAAAAAAATCATCATGGAACACGCAAGGTTCTTATGATGCAGTCTCAAACACCAACCTCACACATTTCTAATGCAATCAAAATCAAGCATAGAGGCAAAATCTCAAAAAGAGGAAACTCAAACAATTGCACATGACAAACTTAATCGAGCTACAAAGGCATAGCTGGGTTCCGCTCATGATGCGCCATAGTTTGGAAAGTATGGCACTTCCGAACGTGAGTGTAGAAATCTTTGAAGATACAGTCTCAATATTATCAAGATAGAATAGGTTACCTTTTTTTTGTTCACCAGTACTGATCAACCTTCATGTTCCATTATAGATATTTTCCTTTTTGTTCTCAAATGCAACTTAGTGTCCTATGTTATTCAGTTGTAAAACACTCAATAGATTATAGTTAAGTCCTTTCACCCAATATGCATTTTCAAATTTGATCAGATTATTCAACATGATGGTTCTTTTTCCTTCAACTAGACAAGGTGAGTCATTACCCATCCTAACTGATCCACCATTATAATATTCAAAGGTTTCAAAATTTTCCTTATCTCCAGTCATGTGGTGAGTACAACCACTATCAATAATCTAGACATCATTTTTTCTAACTTTAGATATGAGTTCAGTTTCAACATACCTTTCTTCTTTGTCTGAATCATCCTTCATAGCAACAAATACTACCTCAATATCTTCATCACACTCGGTGTCAGTATTTTCATCTTTTTTCTCAACCAGGTAATAAGTCTTGTTTCCTTTGGCCTTGTAGTCTTGGTGTATCATCTTAAATGGAAGCACTTCCATGTTAAGAACGTTTAGCCCTCCTTAGGGGATTTTTTTACCATCATCATATTTTCCCCTCATTTTTGCATCCTCTCCTACTCCTCAACCTATTTAGGACCCTGATTGGGCCTCTTTGGGCACCTTCCATCCCAACTGGCATGTTTTCCAGGGGTCCTAACTCCCTGGGTCAAGGTCAACCTCGACCTTGACCTAGGTTAAGGTCAACCTTGACCTTGACCTTGACCTAGTTCAAGGATGACCTCAACCTTGACCTAGGTCCCCCTTTCAAATTTGGAATTCTGTCGACTACCGGAGGTCATCAAAAATTCATTTCCCACTTTCAGGTCGGCTATTTTGGGTTCTGAAGCAACGATTCTTAAATTATATTTAATATAGGTCCTCTTCTAAGGGCATGGGTCTAATTGGAATTTAATTTCCCTATGTCAGACTCTCTAGAATATTGTGCCCTAGTTTCACATAAAAGAAAGTTTTCTCCTCTCATTTTCTCTAAGTGATGCAAAGCAATATTAAGTCTCTCTATGTGAAATCAAGCAAGAATTCATCAAGCAAAAGTTAAAGCATACATTGTTCTACATGTTCTCAAACTTTCAAAGTATTAAATTCTTCCTCTCAATCATTCAAGTTCTCCATTGAAGATCAAGGATTCAAGCTTTCAAGCCTTTGAAGGGATTTGGTTCAAACATTCACGATTCATCATTCAAAACCCTAGATCTATCCATCATGGTGGTGTGATCTTCCTTCAAGACCATTTGTGCATCCTCACGACTCATTAATTCTCCCTTCAAGGTGGATTTCAAGCATACAATCATGGAGTTTTATTTTTTCTAATTGATTCCAAGCTTTCATATTTACATACTTTCTTACATTCAAAATACAATTGCATATCTATTGAATATCATAGTTTCATTATTAGATTTACTTCTACTAGTTGCGATCATTCTTTATTTCAATTATTGATTTCAAGTTTAATTCCTAAATTGGGGTTTGACTAAGGCAAACCCCTCCCCCCAACAAACAAAACCATTTTTCTTGCAGGTATAGGTTCGGAATAGCAGATCGGGATGGAGATTCAGATACCCTTTTCGACAAACTTTCAGGATCTGAAAATTGAATTTCAGTCTGAGAATTTTTAGGTCAATTGTGACCTAGGGTGCAATCAAAAATTCTAGCAAATGGTGACATTGACTTGAGGGTACAAATCAGAACAATCTGAGAATAGAAAAAGATTTATGGGTTTTGTTTGTCTCTACGTTTCTATCTCATATATGGTCTTGGTTTTTCCAGAAACTCAACACAGGCTTTAGAAAATAGAATTCTTCATATATGAAATATTTAAAGGTTAGTACATTTCTCCTATTCAATTCAATTAAGGTTATCAATCTTTCTGCATCTATTACACATTCAAATAAATAAATGGGTACTTAAGATCCTCCTTTTTATTCTTATTTCCAAATGATTGATTCATTTATGCATTGATCCTTCCATTTTGGATTAATCAAATTAGATTTTTCATTTGTACATCTAAGGATAGAGGGAGAGCATCTTATCTACCCCCATAATATATTTAAATGTAATGTCTATTATGTCACATTTTTAGATATTACATTTTGGTGAACCCGCGATAGACAACTCTTTCTTTTTGGTGTTAGATTTGCATTTCATATTAGATTTTGCATGCATATAGAAGTAGGTTTTCTTTTATGCTCTTGCATTTATATTTCAAAATTCATAAAATCACAAAATTTCTTTAAAAATACAAAAACATTTACATTTTTCATGCTTGTAATATTACTTTGTGTTCAACATGTATGATTTTTGTTTTGAATACTTTGATGAGGATTTTTTTGCTAAAGAGGATAGATCCCCTAATGAGGTGCATGGAAGTGGGAATGAAAATTGTTCAGATAAGATCTCCATTGAACCTATTCCTATTTTATCCTCCTCTAAAACCTCTTCAATTGACCTGTACCATAGAGATGAGTTAAGGATTGATGTTAATTCTTCTCCTAATATATGTCTTTTCTATGAGCCTACTTTAGAATATAATTATTTCCCCTTTAGGGATCAAGCTTTAGGCACTCCTACAATGTGCTTTATTGATAGGGATGATAATCCTCCTATTTGGGATGAACCTTTGGATTTGGTTGTTGATTACTCTCTTCCTCATGAAGCCATTATGGGTGATTCTACTTTTTGGGATGAACCCTTGGATAAAGACATTGATTTATCTCCTCCTTGTGAAGATGCTTTGATACAAGAGGGTGATTTTTTAATGGATGACATATTAATACATGATGGTGACTCTTTTTATAAAACACACTCCCCTTATGCATACATTTTACCTCCATTTGTGACTCCTTCTAGTGGTGAGGCATTAGCAGAGAATGATATGAATTCCCTTCATGCTCTCCGTTTTAGTGATGATCTTATGGAGAATCAAGTGCCTACCTCATCTTCTCCTAGGTTGTATCCCATTCTTCCTTATTGTGAATCTATCGAACATACTAATGATGACATAGTGACTACTAAAGTTCAATTGACTTCTTTTCATGGTCTTGGGTATCATTTACTAGCTAAACAAGGATTCCATAGTCAAGGATGTGTTAAGCACAAACAGGGAATTCAAATGCCCTTATAGAATGGGGGGCATGATAATTCTTATGGATTGGGATTTAATCCTCAAGAACATAGCAATGTTACTAACATCTCAAATAACACTTCAAAACATGATGACCCTATGAAGGAATTTGACCAAGAGATTGTTTTTCCTAAACTCCTTTGTGCTAAGATGATTACTAGACCTAAACACAAAAAGCAACGTAGTCTACACTTGAAGATTCTTCCTTTTTGTTTCTATTATAGATTTCATGATCACTCTACTAGTGAATGTCAAGCTTTACATTATAAGATTAGGAAGCTCATTGATAGTAAAATTATTTATATATCATGTGGCAATGAGTTGTATTTCAATCCTATTTTCTCTAAATAACATTTATGTTCCTATTATGGAACTCCATATTATGTAAACAATGTTAGCCTAATCTTTGGGGGCTCCTTGTTTTTCATAGTATTGTGAGAGATATAATAGGTCCCCTTTCATCCTTGTTCCTATGCTTGGGGGGAAAGGATGACATCTTCTTTTCTATCTTTCCAGGATTCACTTTTCCCTTGGTTAAGTAGTATCTATCTATTATGTGATATCCAACATACATGAAAATTTTGGTTTACATTGAGGATCTATGTCCTTGATCATAACCTATTTTCTTTGTTTGAAATTTGGTTTCCATGGTTGATAAATCTCTCACCTTGGAAACTAAATCGTGTGTTCTCCCTCACAAGGGTTACTTTTTCACTTCTTGCATGATATCTATTTGGATTCGTCCCTTCCATGGCCTCATCGGAGATGTGACCTTGGCTTGGACTGGGTGTTGTCTATGGATATTTTCTTTATGTTGAAGAAGGCTTTATCCTTGTTTTTTTCTTTCCTTAACATGTCAAAATAGTATGTACTTTGCCATCTTAAGGAGGGGGGCATATACACGGCCTCCCTCGTTATATATTATTGCATTTTTGTTCTAACCTTTTGTTTTTCAGCATGCTAAATCCTCTAAAGGTAATGCACATAAGTTGCTATATCTTGAAGAGATACGTATTCAAGTACAATTCAATATGCTAAATCCTCGGAAAGTAATGCACATAAGTTGCTAAATCCTAAAGAGACACGCGTTTTTATTTTTTTTATTTTTTTTCTAAATCCTTGGAAGGTAACGCACATAATTTGCTAAATCCTGAAGAGATACGCATTTTTGAATTTTACAATATGCTAAATCCTTGGAAGGTAATGCACATAAGTTTCTAAATCTTGAAAAGACACGCATTTTATACATTTTCCATAGTGAGACAAGAATGTGGATCTATGGATATTTTAAAATCCATCAAAAGACGCATTACAATTACAAAGCACAGTTTATGGGTGAACCTGTTGGGCTCTCCCTCCTTGGTGATTCATGGTAAGCTGGGAATCTTACTAGGTGAGGTAATCACTATCTCTTTTCTCTCTTTCGCTTTCAGGC
Organism: Thuja plicata; assembly: GCA_018584345.1. Lineage (NCBI taxonomy): Eukaryota > Viridiplantae > Streptophyta > Pinopsida > Cupressales > Cupressaceae > Thuja > Thuja plicata. The sequence goes on from MU227039.1 coordinate 1,581,382, forward strand.
TAGTAGGATTAGATCATGAAGCTATGTTATCTGTAGTGTTTCTCTTGTCTTACTTATGTAATCATGTATGTTTTCTATGATTGATTGCTCTTTACCTCCATATCTTTATGCATGTATGTTGAGTTATAATCATTCATCTAGGTGCTCGTGTCCTTGACTTAGTGATGTTCTACCTCGTTGTGATCCACCAGAGTCTTCCTTCTAACTTTACCACAAGTATGTTCAAATTTTATACTTCCGCTAAAGTGGGGGCTTAATGTATCATCTTAAAATGGAAGCACTTCCATGTTAAGAATTTTTATCCCTCCTTAGGGGATGTTTTTGACCACCATCATATTGTCCCCTCATTTTTGCATCCTCTCCTACTCCTCTGCATGTTTAGGACCCGGATTGGGCCTCTCTGAGCACCTTCCATCCCAACTAGCATGTTTTCTAGGGGTCCTGAATCCCTGGGTCAAGGTCAACCTCGACCTTGACCTGGGTCCCCCTTTCAAATTTGGAAGTCTATCGACTGCCGAAGGTCATCAAAAATTCATTTCCCACTTTCGAGTCAATTGTTTTAGGTTCTGAAGTGATGATTCTTAAATTATATTTAATATAGGTACTCTTCTAGGGGCATGGATCTAATTGGAATTTAATTCCACTGTGTCAGCCTCTCTAAAAGATTGTGCCCTAGTTTCACATAGAAGGAATTTTTCTCCTCTCATTTTCTCTAAGTAATGCTAAGCAATATTAAGTCTCTCTATGTAAAATCAAGCAAGAAGTCAACAAGCAAAAGTTCAAGCATCCATTATTCTACATGTTCTCAAGATTTCAAAGTATTAAAGTCTTCCTCGCAAGCATTCAATTTCTCCATTGAAGATTAAGGATTCAAGCTTTCAAGCCTTTGAAGGGATTTGGTTCAAACATTAAAGATTCATCATTCAAAACCCTAGATCTATCCATCATGGTGGTGTGATCTTCCTTCAAGACCCTTTGTGCATCCTCAAGACTCATTCATTCTCCCTTCAAGGTGGATTCCAAGCATACAATCATGGAGGTTTATGGTTTCTAATTGATTCCAAGCTTTCATATTTACATACTTTCTTACATTTGAAATACAATTGCATATGTATTGAATATCATAGCTTCATTATTATATTTACTTATACTACTTGCAAGAATTCTTTATTTCAATTATTGATTTCAAGGTTAATTCCTAAATTGGGGTTTGACTAAGGAAAACCCCTCCCCCAACAAACAAAACCATTTTTCTTGAAAGTACAGGTTTGAAATAGCAGATTGGGATGGAGATTTGGATACCCTTTTTGGCAAACTTTCAGGATCGAAAAATAGAATTTCAGTCTAAGACTTTTTAGGTCGATTGCGATCTAGGGCGCAATCAAAAATTTTGGCAAGTGGTGACATTGACTTGAGGGTACAAATCAGAACTGTCTAAGAACAAAAAAATATTTCTAGGTTTTTCCCGTCTTTGCATTTCTATTCCAAATTTGGTCTCAAATTTTCCAGAAACTCAACACACACTTCAGAAAACAGCATTCTTCAGATCTACAATATTTCAAGGTTAGTACATTTCTCCTATTCAATTCAATTAAGGTTATCAATCTATCTAAATCTCAAATACATACAAATTAACAAATCAAACTGGGGTACTTAAGATCTTCTTTCCTTATTCTTGTTTCCAAATGATTGATTCATTTATGCATTGATCCTTCCTTTTGGGTTAATAAACTTGGATCTTTCATTTACATATCTAAGGATAGGGGGAGAGAATCTTATCTTCCCCCATAACATATTTAAATTTAATGTCTATTATGTCACATTTTTAGATATTACACTTGGTTATCTCTTCTATTCAAGTGTCGATTGCTTCTGTAATCTCGGCCATCACTTCTATCAAACTTCTTTTCATAAGATCTGTCATTTTTCCTTTCATCTTTTCTCTTGTTAGGGCATCTACCAGAAAAGTGTCCAATTTATTTGCAATTAAAACAGACCAATGATAATTTACCTTTGTATCTACCTTTACCTCTTTGCAATCTTCTAGCCATTAGTGCTTCAATCTCATCAAGTTCTTGTTGATCACTATCACTTTCACTATCATTTCTCATAGTGTATTTATGACTTGATTTAATTATTTTCAAAGAAGATTTGAATGCAGACTCAATAGTTGGTAAGACACTATTATCATAGTTGTTCATCTCAAATGAAATAAGTCTACCAATTAAACTATCAAGAGTAACATTGTTATTTTCTACTGCTCTCATTTCTTGAATTGTAGATACTCTAATAGCATAAACAGGCAGTAAGGTTCTCAAAATTTTACTTACCACTATTTCTTCCTCAAGTATTCCTACTACTCCTTGGATAGCATCAACAACCTCTTTTATTTTTCTACTGTACTCAGTGATGTTCTCTCCTTTCATTCTTAGATCAGCAAACTTTCCTCTCAGGCTTTCAACCTTAGCTCTTAGTACATTTGTATCTCCTCCATGTACTAGCTTGAGTTTATCCCACATTTTATTTGTAGTGGTGCATGATTTTACATCTTCAAATTCAGCATTAGATAGTGAAGAAGCAAGTTCTATCATCATAGAATTGTGTTCATGTTTATCTCTCAATTGATCAACAATCAGAGGTCGTGTCGGTGCAGCATATTAAGTATCCAAGTATTGTGTGACATCATTTCCAATATCAGATAGATGGAGTATGATCTTTCTTTTCCATGATGCAGATTTATCTTTGTTCAACTTAGGCACATCCCTTCTACTCATCTTTTGATCTTTAGCTTGAGTCTTTAAACTCTCTTCCAACCACCAAAGCTCTGATACCAATTGTTAGAATAACTGAGAGGGGAGGTGAATCAGTAGCCTCAAAAATAATTCCAATATTCAACCAAAACTTATATCACATATATAATATCCTCTAGTTATCTTCCATTCCTTCAATATGTATGCCTTATGTAATTCTAGCAAATTTATACTACTTGGTGAATATATTGTTTATCTTTTCTTAAGCTTTACCGAAATGCAATAAATAAACTTAGTGTTTACCAACCAATCCAGTTTTAGTAATGTGTAAAGAAAAAGATCAAAGAAATGAACCATATACACATTTGACACTTATATTCTAATGTGGAAATCATGTTAAGGAAAAAACCACTTGGGACCGGTAACCCAAAATTTTCACTCTTCTGAAGTGAGCTCAGTGAAGAGCCAACCATGTTAAAGGTTACAAACACATTGTTAAGTGCGACCTTGTTAGAGGATTTAAAACTAACAGTTTATCATTTGACCTCACATTCACTATGATATCAACATGAAAATATTTTGATACCCTTGAGTATCTCAATACAATAAGGATGGTTAAATCCCACTCAGTTAAGAGATTTTCTGAATCAATGGTTAAACTGAAACAATAAATGATTTGTTCAATAAACAACTTTAACTTGCATATTTTCATATATATTGTTAGTCCACAAAATACCTCTCTAATCAATATTCTCTTCTATTCCTTTTCTCCCCTCTTTGTTCTTTCTGCTCGGTGAATGCTCTTGCTTGTGTTTCTCAGTGTCGGTAGAATTCTTGGCTTTATTCTCCAACATGTATGATCAGATCTACATGAAGACTTCTATCTTCACCAGAATTATACTCAACATTCCTCTTCATAATGAATTACTTGTCTCTTTATATAGACATTATTTCACCATTTCAATCTCCTTGTCTTTCTTTTTCTTGATGTAGATTGCTTCTTGATCCGCAAATCTTGTCATGCATTGCTTTAATCTTTAAAACTTTGATTTAGATTTATTCCACAAATCTCTCATTGTTATATGTTCTTTAAATCTCCTTCTTATCCTTAGGTTATCTGATCTATTAAAATAAAGTAATCAATCAGTTAAATCTAAATATAGCTCCTATCAGCTAAGTGTTTTGTCATTTTCTCACTCTAGTTGATTTCGGTCATAAACTCTTAGTTTGCTCGGTTATTGACTTCAGTTGTCCTTGGGAATCACCTTCAGTTATGCTCAGTGACCACTTCAGTTATGCTTGGTGTTGCAGTGATTGGTATACACTATGACTGCTTGGGGTTCTGTGTCTGTCGGTGTGCACTGTCCATTGGTGTTTACTATCACTCGGTGTACACTGGCTTTTTATGTTTTCCTGATAACATAAAATTTATCTCTTTGGTTTCTTGATGTCTATGAAAATATTTATATGACCAATCATAACATATTAAATTGACATTAATGACAATACAATGCATTAACTGATTTAATGTCTTGCATTTACTTTCTACAGCTCGGTGATCATCAACTTGTCATCTTCAAACATTCAATCAGTTATAGTTCATCAGCTTTATGATGATGCCTAGTTTATTTTGTATTCAGATTTGGACTGAAGATTATATTTATATCTAATGGATGTTATCAGACTCATTATTATGGTTCTTTTATGATGTGGATATCTATCTTTTACCTTCAGTAAATATATTCTCAAGTGGTTGTAAATGATTATTTAAATACTTTAATTTAAATGCTATATCATGTGATTATATATTTTTATGATGTACTGCACCACTGCTATGTATTTTTCTTGTTGGTGCTAGTGCAAAGTGAGACGGATTCATAGTCACTTTCTTGTGACATCTACACGATCTCACATTCTCCTTAAACGTGGCTATGTGTTTATTTATTGTTTGGCTATTTATATGTTGAGCATCTATACTTGATGTTTGCTTGTTTATTGAATAGGGACCAGGAATATTCAACCTAAGTTATAGGATTTGAGTGTGTACCTATATTGTAGTGTCTCCCATATTTTCATTCTATTCCATGGTTATTTTTATCTGAGAGATACTTTGGTTGTTATGATTTTTTTATCTGCATGGTGATATGTATCGATGACTATTCATTATTTTGATTACCAATATCATGGTTGTTATATGTTAGACTATATTTCTATTTCAGTTTGATCATATCTGCATGATAAAGCTATTTGATGTGACATGATACTTTATGATGATGCCTGGTTTATTTTGTATTTGGACTATGGATTATAGAATTATACATCAGGACAACAGTTATTGGACTCATTTTTATGGTGCTTCATATGTTGTGGATATATGTATTTTACTTTTGTTAGAGTAATTTAGCAATTGCTCTTTAGTGCTTAAGCTTCACTTAGGCAGTTTCGTTAGACTTAGGAAAGTTTCCTTTTCTGAGTTGTTTCCCTTTTAGGGTTTCGACATCCTTTATAAGGATTGTCCTCTTTGTATTTCATAAGGAGTTTGTAAATCATTTATTGTTGAATATAGAATATCATTTCTGTCAACATGGTTTTTCATTCTCTGGCCTATCGGCCGCCATAGCTTCGGATCCTTCTCTCTTCTGTCTGTTTCATTCTGTTTATGTGATAGTCATGCATGCAGGTTTCTTGGGTAGATTGATATTCGTCAATCTCAACATGGTATCAGAGCTCTCCTGCATCTGGCTGTTCGTTCTTGATTAAAGCAGCGAGGGTTTGAAGCTCTCAGATTCTTTTCCGGCATTTGTCTCTGGTTCTGGGGGGGTCTCTATTTTTTCAGAGCTGTTTGAGCTGAAAAGGACTCCACCATTGCGTCCAGAAGGCCTGGGAGAGTCGAAATCATATAAAATTTCGACCCTTTTGGCTACCGGAGCTCTGAAAAAAATTTCTCGCCCTACCAAGGGCCGTACGGATGAGAAAAATAAAAAAAAATTAATAAAAACCTTTGTTTTTTAAGGTTTTTATGCGTTTATATAACGCAGTCAGTGCAAAATTTTTTTGGCGCCGCCCTAGTTTTCTGCGGCCCCCGTCGCCGCTCTGCGGTGACCCGCCACAGACTCCGCCGCTCGGCCTCCCCGGCCGCCTCTGCGCTCGGCCCGTCTTCTTCATAGCTCCGACCACCGACTGTGCCACCCGGCCCTCCGCCGGTCCCCTCCCCGCTCCGCTCCGCCCCGGGTGGCGGTATGTTTTGCAGCCCCCGGGAGCTTATTGCTTTGTGCGGGCGGTCATATGGCAACCGCGGGCTCTAGATTTAGCCCCATGCGCGCCATGTGCCCAGGGGGCGGAGATTTTTTAGCCCCAGGGGCTTACTGGGGCTCATTTGTAAGCTTTTTAGGGCTTTTTGGGCCTTTCTCACCTTTTTCTCTTTATAGGGAGCATACGGAGGTCTTTTTTCGACTTCTTTATATCGTCGAAAAGCTCTTTCCGAGCTCTTTCCGACTATGGTGATTAGGTTTTTGGGTTCCACTATTTCAATAGCGTTTTTTGCTGTTGAAGTCCGATGTCCTGTTTTGCCTTCCGGGAGTCATATCTGGCTCATCCGGACTCCTTTTTCGGCAAACGAGATATCGTCGGAAAGCTGATTCTATGTA